>VIAB01024222.1:12668-23351 GCA_009801035.1 Oophaga pumilio | reverse complement strand
CTGAAGGATATATTTATCCTAATTAAATTTCCATAACACCACCATAAATGTTACAATGGGAGAGAGGTCAACAAGGCCTATGATGAAAGGAACACCATTCCTACTATAAAGCACGGAGTTGGATCGCTGATGTTTTGGGGATGTGTGAGCTACAAAGGCACAGGAAACTTGGTCAAAGTTAAGGGAAAGATGAATGTAGCACATTATCAGCAAATACTGGAGGCAAATTTGTAATCATCACCCCAGAAGCTGCGCATGGGACGTACTTGGATGTTTCAACATGACAACGATCCAAAACGCAAGGCCAAGTTGACCTGTCATTGGCTACAGCAGAATAAAGTGAAGATTCTGGAGTGGCCATCTCAGTCTCCTGACCTCAATATCATTGAGCCACTCTGGGGAGATCTTAAGTGTGCAGTTCATGCTAGACAGCCCAGGAATTTACAGTAACTGCAGGCTTTTTGCCAAAAAGAGTGGTCAGCTTTACCATCTGAGTAAATAAAGAACCTCATCTACAACTATCACAAAAGACTTCAAGCTGTCATTAAAGTTAGAGGGGGCAATACTGAAACTTGCCAGTAGCTACTGGCCATATCGAGAGAGGGCAAAGTATCTTTCTCTTCCTAGTGCCAACAAAGATTCCTCTATCCTCAGCAAGGGGTACAAATCTGGGATAGTGCAGGAGTTCAAACATTGATAATCCACACAGAATCTCAGAGTCCCATCCTTCTTCCGGACCAATGCAATGGCTACTTCTACAGATTAAGGCTTTGACTACTCCTCTTCACTGCCCTCCTGGGCCTTTTATAACTATTAACTGCACCACAGCTGTCACCTGACCTGGTGTCTCCTTAAAACTCTTCCCCTCTGAAATCAGGCTCTTCGTTTTGCAGTTCCTGCTGATTCAATCCTTTCCATTTTTCTTGTCCTACAATCTTTGGCCAGTAGATAGCAGTGCTGACTTGTGGACAACCTGTTATTTATTAACTGTGGAAATCTCCCGTTTGTCAATCTCCCAATTACACAATGAATAACATTTATCTTCTGTTTCTGGAATTCCCATTTCCCCTTTAACAACTTTATTGAAGAATACAATTCAAGGATTTACAGTTGCAGGCAAAGGTATTTTAGGTGTGAATGCTGTATAACATTTCCCCCATGCAATTTGTAATGCCAAATTAGGGAGATTGAGAATTAGCAAATATATACTGTCAGTTGAAAGGAGCAAATCCTTTCCCTGCTAAGGGCTCACTTGAGTACTTCATCTGTTTTGTTTTATTGGAAAGTAAATGTTTGGAGTCATTGCATATATGCCCTTTCAACCTACTACTTTTCAAAATGTGCTAATTTTATAGAAAGCATTTGTCTGAAACAGGTTTTTGACATGCCGAGCACTCACTGAACTTTATTCAGTGGTGGAGTGGGAGTTCTATGTATTGATGGAAAAAGATCTGTAATAGCTTAACTATACAGCCAAAGACTCAAGCCAAAAACTATTCATACATATTTAAATGCATAAAAACGTTTATTTTGATCATTTCTTTATGCAATCCTGAAAAGCTAATGCACTTCAAATCACTTTGATTCAGTTTCCCATAGGGTTTTCTTAATGGATTATAGAAAACATGCTTATGGGAATTGTTTGCTTGAAATAAAAGAGGAACAATACCTTTTAGAGAAGGATCCAAAGACCGTGTTAGGGAGGGTTTAAAGAAAAAAACAAAATAATATTTGCTTTCAGATTGAACATACAGTATTTTGCGGAGAAAAAAAACAGAAGCACTGTTTTGTGAATGTACATTTGCCTCCCTATAGAAATGTATGAAAACAAAATGGAAATTTGAATAGGAGAATTACATTTTAAATTTCAGTAAAAGAGGCAATATACAGGTCCTTCTCAAAAAATTAGCATATAGTGCTAAATTTTATTATTTTCCATAATGTAATGATTACAATTAAACTTTCATATATTTTAGATTCATTACACACCAACTGAAATTTGTCAGGTCTTTTATTGTTTTAATACTGATGATTTTGGCATACAACTCCTGATAACACAAAAAACCTGTCTCAAAAAATTAACATATTTCACCCGTCCAATAAAATAAAAGTGTTTTTTAAAAACAAACAAAAAAAACATCAAATAATAATGTTCAGTTATGCACTCAATACTTGGTCGGGAATCCTTTTGCAGAAATGACTGCTTCAATGCGGCGTGGCATGGAGGCAATCAGCCTGTGACACTGCTGAGGTGTTATGGAGGCCCAGGATGCTTCGATAAAGGCCTTAAGCTCATCCAGAGTGTTGGGTCTTGCGTCTCTCAACGTTCTCTTCACAATATCCCACAGATTCTCTATGGGGTTCAGGTCAGGAGAGTTGGCAGGCCAATTGAGCACAGTAATACCATGGTCAGTAAACCATTTACCAGTGGTTTTGGCACTGTGAGCAGGTGCCAGGTCGTGCTGAAAAATGAAATCTTCATCTCCATAAAGCATTTCAGCCGATGGAAGCATGAAGTGCTCCAAAATCTCCTGATAGCTAGCTGCATTGACCCTGCCCTTGATGAAACACAGTGGACCAACACCAGCAGCAGCTGACATGGCACCCCACACCATCACTGACTGTGGGTACTTGACACTGGACTTCAGGCATTTTGGCATTTCCTTCTCCCCAGTCTTCCTCCAGACTCAGGCACCCTGATTTCCGAATGACATGCAAAATTTGCTTTCATCAGAAAAAAGTACTTGGGACCACTTAGCAACAGTCCAGTGCTGCTTCTCTGTAGCCCAGGTCAGGCGCTTCTGCCGCTGTTTATGGTTCAAAAGTGGCTTTACCTGGGGAATGCGGCACCTGTAGCCCATTTCCTGCACACGCCTGTGCACGGTGGCTGTGGATGTTTTTACACCAGACTCAGTCCACTGCTTCCTCAGGTCCCCCAAGGTCTGGAATCGGTCCTTCTCCACAATCTTCCTCAGGGTCCGGTCACCTCTTCTCGTTGTACAGCGTTTTCTGCCACATTGTTTCCTTCCAACAGACTTCCCATAGAGGTGCCTTGATACAGCACTCTGGGAACAGCCTATTTGTTGAGAAATTTCTTTCTGGGTCTTACCCTCTTGCTTGAGGGTGTCAATGATGGCCTTCTTGACATCAGTCAGGTCGCTAGTCTTACCCATGATGGGGGTTTTGAGTAATGAACCAGGCAGGGAGTTTTTAAAAGCCTCAGGAATCTTTTGCATGTGTTTAGAGTTAATTAGTTGATTCAGAAGATTAGGGTAATAGGTCGTTTAGAGAACCTTTTATTAATATGCTAATTTTTTGAGACAGGTTTTTTGGGTTATCAGGAGTTGTATGCCAAAATCATCAGTATTAAAACAATAAAAGACCTGACAAATTTCAGTTGGTGTGTAATGAATCTAAAATATATGAAAGTTTAATTGTAATCATTACATTATGGAAAATAATGAAATTTAGCACTATATGCTAATTTTTTGAGAAGGACCTGTAGATTTGTTGACACATAGTCAGTGAAACATTCTCAGGTAAGTAAAACTTGAAGTTTATTTCACAAAAACAATAAAGCCAGGAATGATGGCACATAGCAGACCAGACTACAGAGAAATGAAGCCATGACTGACCAGTTTTGGCATAAAGCCTTAATCATGGTCATAGAGATATGGGTACACCCTCTATTTGTGTTCACATGTTACTGGCATCCTATCCGATAATAATGCAAATACTAAATTGGATAAAAAGTAAACACCACATTAAAATGATATTAATGAAGCATAAGTAGATTTTCAGCTATATTGTAATGTTCTGGTATGACATTACATCTGATGTTTATTCCAAAAGTAACTGTGGTTTCCAACATAAAGAGCCAATAGGATTCTCGATTAAGGATTTCCCTTTTCCAATCTCCACCTCTAATAGGTCTTGACACTATTTCAATGCCAGAAAATTTAAGGGCAGAAGTATTACCTTTGTGCACTGGAAAAGTGTCTGGATACTGCTGAAATATTAACAGAAGCTGGATTAGCGGCATCAGACATATGCCTGCAGGTATGTTTTTAAGGGGGCCAGTGGTACAGTCCACATATTGTATTTTGCACACCTCACATTCTATTAGATAAATGACTTTGATGTGTTGCAGTTAATGAAATCCTTAAAGAGAACCTGTCAGTAGGATTGTGCACAGTAACCTACACAAAGTGTCAGGTCAACGCCGTTATGCTGAATAAAATCATACCTTGGTTGATGAAATCCGTCTTCTGGTTGTTTTTTAATCTTTATTATAAGTTTTGTGTTAATGATATGCTCGTGTCCTAGGGCGGAGTTCATGTATGTGGTGCTCTGATCAGGTACTGACCTGCCCCCTAGAATACCTAACATACTGAATGAAAAAAAAACGTTTCTGCAGGCAGGTGCCGGGCGTACCCCAATCCTGCCTTACAACACGAGCATATCATTAACACAAAACTAAAAATAAAGATCAAGAAACAGCCACAAGACGGATTTCATGAACCAAGGCATCATTTCATTCAGTATAACGGGCCAACCTGACACTGTCTGTAGGTTACTGTCCACAATCCTGCTGACAGGTTCCCTTTAATGGGAAACTAAGTCTATGACATATGACACCTGATAAAAGGAAGGTCTTTCATTATGGGCCAGCTATATTCATAGCATGTTCAAATCATTGTAGAACCTTTGAAATAAGAACTTTTTTTGGACAGACCAACAGTTTTTACTTTCAGAAGTGCACAATAAAACTCTTACAGACCCATCCATTTCTGAAATGATCAAGTCTATCCTGGGTGTGAAGATGAGTTGCACATGGCTGTTTTCTTATTATACAGCATTGTGCTTACATTTTTTAGCGTTACACAGACTTTCTATGCTATGCATGGAATATTATTGCATACAATAGCTGTTGCCAAGAAACACTTTGGTTTTATGTTTAGCAATTCCAAGGCTTTTCATTGTGCATATAGATAAAGACGGTAAAGATCTTTATAACTTAGAAGTTGCATTAAACAATGGCATCAGTTGAATTCACAATGCCCTACCTGACATTGGCAGCCTCTGAATAGATGATTGTGAAAATAAACATACCATTTCTTTCATCTGCGATGCACCAGTACATTTTATGTAACTTACCGTTTTCACAAATAACAGTCTGTTGTTGTTGCTTTTGCCTGCAGATGTTGATGCATTCAGAATTGAAAATAGACACCATTTTTTGCGGTTCCACAGATGCCTTTTAACAACAGATCTGATATTTTTATGATTACCAGTTCTGTCCAGAGCATAAGTGAATTTCACATAACAGGAGTACTCAAATAACAAACATTGCTGGCAGCACATCAACTCAGCCCAAGGACAAGTGTGCAGACCTTCTCTTCCAGGACAGAAAATATATTGATTGCACTTTTCCTTCTTTTCTTTTCTGGTTGTGAACAAAGTTCGTAATAATAAAGGATTCTGCCAGAAAAAAAAATTGCCTTATGATTAGATTTTAAAAAGGCATTGTCAAAGATAAAACAGGTCAATGAGAAATGTTGTCTAAAGTACTCTCATCCTATGTAGATTTTCCCGTATATATCAAGCATTTTAGTGGTTAAATAAAAATCTTGTACAAATCCACAATTTAGAATAACATTATGACCAGAGTATTATCCAAAGAAGTGCATATAATAAAGTAATCATAGCACTGGGTAAAAATTAAATTCTCCCAAATTCCATTTTGTGAGCTTGTAAGTGAATTCTTTAAACACCTCATTTACAGCACAGATAGAGTTTATGAATCTTCCTCTATAACTTCTTTACACGTAAATGCTTAAACTGAGGTAAATGTTTTTACAGTAGGAGTTTGCAGACTTAGGATAATATTGATTGAAATTCAATGTCCAGGAAAGTTAATAAATTATTTTTTACTGTGGATGAGAAAGAAAATAAAGGAAGCGTGAAAACAAAGAAGGAAAGACTGAAGGAAAGACATTTTAATATATTTAATATACTAATGAAATAGTTTTTTCTTACTATTATTTTATTACCTAACAAGCTTCATGAAAGATACAGATTCTCTGCAGGCACAACATGTAGAAAGTAAAACTAAATGTTACTTCTCTTTCAGAAAGACTACACAGTGGCATTTATAAATGGCTTTTGTTTAAGTCAATGTCCGATCCATTAATGGGACTTAAAAGTGTCTAACAATTAGACAATGTAAACATAGACTAAAGCAACTCAAAATTTGAGAAATTTGTTACCATGGCTCATGATACTGTTAAAATTGATATTTTTCTACACTGTCTTATCCAAGTTTACATTACTTATTAGTTGGCTTACTTTATGTCAATCTTTTTTCAGATATTTTATTTTTCTGCTAAATAAGTGTTTGTTTAAAACTTAAACATAGGCTATCCATTCAAAAGTGTTGAGTTCTTAGAATGTCTTATATATTAATGACTTGGACCAGTATTTCTAGCTGAAAAATTGATCAGTAACAGGTGTAATCTTTGTGCTCTGAGAGATCTTCCAAATTCAGGCAACATACATGAAGGAGATCCAACTTGGACTCCAATCATTTACAAAAATTAGGGTAAATCCGAAAGAAGAAAAAGAACCATATCATGCCATAAAAAATCTTTAATTTTTATTGTAGAAAAATATATCATAGCAATAGTGCATCAAGAGAATATGATATTTTAAAAGTAGGGACAGCAATACAAAAAAGACCGTATTCAGATCAAAGTAAATAATCGATCAATACACAAATCGTTGTGACAAATGGGGACAAGGTATTTTCATGAAACAGAGACAGAATGGTGGAAGTCTCAGAGGAAAATAAATATGAGCAAGTGCTTAATTCATCTTAATTGATGTATGCGCCCATATGGCTGCAAGTGCATTATAGATGGGTTCACAACAGTTTCAGATTCCAATGAACAGTTCCCCAGACACAACATGAAGTGTTAAATCAGATTTAAGATATACCTGAAAAACGGCTGACACCCCGACGCGTGTTTCGCTCTATAGCTTCCTCCAAGGGGATGTGCATGGCATGGCATGATATGCTTCTTTTTCTTCTTTCGGATTTATGTTTGATTGGGAAGTGCCCCCTAAGCAAAACTATTATATTTAGATACAAAAATTAGGGGCAGACACCATGAAAAGTGGCATCAATTAACCCACATAGAAATTTGATAATGGCCCAGCAGCAGTCAGCCATGGTCTGTGCATGAGGTATCAGGGTCTGAGCCAGCATTTAAAGCTTTGACTTATGGTTTCAAATAAGACATGGTGGATAAGGAAGTGGTGTAAGCCTTCTTTGCTGGGAGTCCTGATACCTCATGCAACAGCTAATTTTTTTTCCCAGCCACACTCAGGCGGCACAAACATCAGTTTCATAGACTACTATTGGATTGGTAGAAAAATGTAAGGATATACAGGTAGTTGACTGATCAATTGACCCACAGTAGAACATTTTATATTGGCACAGAAGCAGTCAGCAATGGGTCATGCATCAGGTATCAGGTTCTGAACCCACCTACTTTGAATTGAAGTTTCAATTAAGACTTGGTGGGTAAGGATCAGTGTAATATGCCAAAAAAGAGAATGGAAAGGACCTTCAAAAATCATACATTGATCTAATGACACCAGGCAAAAATATATATAACTGAACAGGAGATTCTTAGTTTAACATTCTGATCAGACAACATGAAGCCAACTGCCACGTCATGGCAAACATCTCATTGAGTCTGATCTTCTATTGCCTTAAAGGAGCAGCGACATGTACAAAGCATCGTTGCAGCGACAATGCACCAACAGGGCAGGCGACATGGTGCCTCATAGCACAGATGCTGGAAGACTGACTCCCCATGACTCCAGACCGCACTAGCCAGCAAACACAAAACCACAGTAAACAATGATCACCTTACAGCACCAACACCAAATGAAAGGAGCACTGAAACTCACCTTCCTCAAAATCTCAAGTGAGAGAAAATATTGGCTGGATGCCTTTTGCAGTCTCCTGCTAATTTAAAATCACCTGTGCCAAATGGGAGGTGTGCACATCTGAAATAAAGGAAAGAACATGCGGTATGCTGGAAAAGAGAATGGACAGCACCTTCAAAACTCATACACTGATCTAATGCCACCAGGCAAAAATATATGTAACTGAACATGAGGTTCTTAATTTAACATTCTGATCAGACTGTATGAAATCCACTGCCATGTAACGACAAACCTCACAGTGTGTCCTAATATCTATTGCCTTAAAGGTGCAGCGTCGTGTGCAAACCACCATTGTAGCAACAATGCACCAGCAGGGCGGGTGGCCTGGTGCCTCACAGCACCCATTCTTAAATACTGAGTCCCCATGACTTCAGACTGCACCGCTCCACAAGCACAAAACAACAGCAACAATGGCCGCCACACAGCACCAACACCAAATGAAAGGAGCATTAAAACTCACTCACCTCATAGAGTCTGATCAGAATGGTATCATCCTTTAGGGCAATAGAAGTTAGGACCCACTTAGTGGTTTGCTGTGACGTGGCATTGGGCTTCATACATTCTGATCAGAATGTTAAACTAAGAATCTCATGTTAAGTAATATATTTTGCCTAGCGCCATTAGATCAATGCATTATTTTTTGGAGATGCAGTCCATGCTCTTTTGTTGTATATTGCATGCTTTTTCCCCTTTCTTGGCCAGCACTCCTCCCTTTTGGCATAGATGATTTTAAATTAGCAGGAGACTGAAAAAAATGGGCTCAACCTTATTTTGCTCTTATTTAATAGCTTCAGGATGGTGAGTTTCAATTTTACTTTCATTTAGTGTTGGTGCTGTCTGGTGGCCATTGTTATTTTTTGCTTGTATGGTGGGATGGGATGGAGGACGCAACCTTGAGTGTTACCCCACGAACAACACACCAAGGACTTGGACTTCATGAAGCACCCAACACATGAGCGCCTTCTTGCTACAGTATCTTCAACATGATGCCTGTATTCTAAGGGTTAGAAATAGTGCTGACTACTGAGTTGCCACTCTGTTACATCCACAGAATGAGTAAATTTTGCCAGATGCTTCCCTTCTTGGAAAGGGACGTGCACATGCTGGAGTATTGGAAAACGCTTGTAGACAATCTTAAGAGTGGTTTTCCCTAAGACAGCAGCGTGGCACACAGTTTGCATCCCAGCTCTAGACATCCAACCCCGGGAATGTCAAGGCATCATCGCAAAAAGAAATAGCAGCAGTGTAAGTGGCATAAGCAATTTCCTGTGGTCTGATGAAATAAAATTGAACTTTTGGGGCATACACGCAACCTTCGATCCTCTCAAGATCTCCTTCTCGACTCCCCCCTCATCTCTTCTTCCCACAACCGCATACAAGACTTCTCCCGGGCTTCCCCCATACTCTGGAACTCCCTGCCGCAAAACATCAGACTTTCACCAACAACGGAGACCTTCAAGAAAAACCTGAAGACCCACCTGTTCCGACAAGCCTACAACCTGCAATGATCCTCAGTGTACTGAACCATCGTACGACCAGCTCTACCCTTTCCTAGTGTATTCTCACCCATCGCTGCAGTCTGTGAGCCCTCGCGGGCAGGGTCCTCTCTCCTTCTGTACTTGTGTGTCCCTTGTCCAGCACATGTACCTGTTTATTGTACCTGTCTATATTTTTCCCCTTTTCATATGTAAAGCTCCATGGAATAAATGGCGCTATATAAATGTATAATAATAATAATAATAATAATAATGATAATCATTACGTTTGTAGGAAAAAGGAAGATGCTTGGAAGCCTAAGAACACCATCCAAACTGTGAAACATGGGGGTAGCAGCATCATGTTGGGGGTTGTTTTGCTGCCACTGGTACTGGTGCACTTTACAAAATGGATGGCATCATTAGAAAAGAAGACTACGTAGCAATACTGAAGCAACATCTGAAGACATCAGCCAGGAAGTTAAAGCTTGTGCGGAAATGAGTCTTCCAAATGGACAATGACCCGAAGCATTCTACCAAAATGGTAACAAATTGGCTTAAGGATAGCAAAGTCAATGTTTTGGAGTGGCTATCACAAAGCCCTGATCTCAATCCAATTGAAAATTTATGAAAAGGCAGGTGCGTGCAAGGTGACTTACAAACCTGGATCAGATAGAAAAGTTTTGTCAGGAGGAATGGGCCCAAATTTTAACCAACTGTTGTGAGAAGTAGAGATGAGCGGTGCTCAAAGCGAACTGTTCGCCAATTTCAAATTCGAGCTGTTTTCGGATGTGTTCGAGCCGTTTGACGAACCCGAACGATTTTGAAAAAATCCGGCTGTTCGAGGTTATGTTCGATAACTGTTCGTGCACCTAAATCGTCACTGGATTTTTTCACAGTAATGCTGAGAATCACTGTTAATACCCAGTTTGAGTGTACAGCGGGGCGGGGGGAGGGGCATGGGATGGATCTCTGCAGAAATAATGAAGATCTCCATTTTTTTTCTCTTTCCTTCATTTCCAGTTGGCGGTGCAGTCTGTCAGCCTATCAGCAGCACACACACAGAGCGAAGTGCTTTTTTTTCACACAAGCAAGGGCATGTGTCATTGGCTGTGTATGTCACATGTCCTTGTCCTATAGACCCAGCTATTTCCCCCCTCTCCACCATTTTCTCACTGCTGCAGCACAGTGT
>VIAB01024222.1:0-10693 GCA_009801035.1 Oophaga pumilio | reverse complement strand
ATGACACTTGCCCTCCAATAGATCCTTGTAAAAGGATTTAAAGTCTACTAATTCAAATTCCATGTGTTAGTTGTGTCTTGTGAGCAATTTGTCAGCTTTTGGACACCTTTGAAGTGTTTTCTATGTGTTTTCTATGTGTTTCTATGTGTTTTTGTTTGCCTGCCATTGGTTTTAACGGTTCGTCGAAGACACGGCTGTGGCTCATCACTAATGAGAAGCTTGTGGAAGGCTATCCCAAACAACTTACCCAAGTTATTCAATTTAAGGGAAGTGGTACAAAATACTAATGAAATGTATGCAAACTTTTTACTTTGAAGTAAGCAATAAAAATGACTTAAACATTCTCTCTCATTATTTTGGCATTTGGCAAATATTAATAATCATAGTAATCCTATTTAATCTACAGCGGGAAAGGTTTATTCTGATTTCAGGTCAGATATTGAGAAAAACATGCATATATGTCTTTTTATATAGTGTATGTAAACTTTTGGTTTCAACTGTAGAAGCACCTCCTTTTTTATAATGTCTACCATTGGTATTTAAAGTGAAGCAGCAAGCCATGCAATCTGCCTTTTAACCTATTTCTGAAAGAATAGCTCATTATACAGTCACTGACTGTGGCCCAGTGAATAAAGAAAAGTCCACAAAGTCATTTGGGGAAGC
Organism: Oophaga pumilio; assembly: GCA_009801035.1. Lineage (NCBI taxonomy): Eukaryota > Metazoa > Chordata > Amphibia > Anura > Dendrobatidae > Oophaga > Oophaga pumilio. The sequence goes on along the minus strand of VIAB01024222.1, from coordinate 10,030 downwards.
ATTGCATTCGCATTTATACATAATCTTTTAAATGTCATAAAGACCCATTCCAAGTTTTTTTCCACTTAATATCCTCATTCTTGACCCTTAACCTTTCCTTTATTGAGCCTTTTTGCCATGCCCTCTTAAGATTCCAAATGATTACCCTAGACTAATGCAAAATTTTTGTATGTAAGGAAAAAAATAAAGGAACATTTATATTATCTATCTGTCTTCCCAATGTGTTTCAATTTATCTCTTTTGGTTAATTTTAATAAGTTGTGCTAATTCACAGCAACATACTGAGTAACCAAGCACACAATATAATAAAAAATGCTAATTCCATAACTGTTTTTATAAACACATTACCAATTGTAAAGTTTAATATCCAAGGGCAAGTTGAATTTTTGAGTGTAGATTATGCTATCCAATTTCAAATTTACAAATCACAGGTGGTTCTCATTTGTAAAAGCATTCAAGATCTGACGAATCAAGTAAAGATGTAGTAATGATAAGTGGAAACAAAACAAAAGTATTTCTCCAGAAAATTATTATTATTGAAATTACGCAAATTTTGCTATACAGATGTTTATTTCCTTTCTGCTTATTGGAACAACACAAAAGAAACCGAGAAAGAATGGCAAATTGGACATAATTTCACACAAATCCCCAAAAATGGTCTGAACAAAATTGTTGTCAACTTTCCAAAAATGAGGGTAAGCAACTTTTTTTAAGAATGTGATGCTTGTTCAAACTCACCTGTTGGAAGTAACAGATGTAGACAAATAAAAAGGGGAGAAGTCAACTCAATCTTTGCATTGTTTGTCTTTGTGTGCCACACTAAGCATCGAGAATGAAGAGAAGAGATCTGTCTGAGGATTTGAGAAGCAAAATTGTTTAAAAATATCAACAATCTCAAAGTCCATTGCCAGATATCTTGATGTTTCTTTGTCCACAGTGTGCACCATAATCAAGAAATGTATAACCCATGGCACTTTAGCTAATCATCCTGGATGTGAACAGCAGAGAAACATTGATGAAGGGTTATAACAGAAGATAGACAGATGGTGAATAAGTAGCCCCAATCTACTTCCAAAGAAATTTAATTTGTCCTGCAGGCTCAGGGTATATTAGTGTCAGCGCAAACGCTCTGTCGACATTTGAATGAAATGAAACACTATGGCAGGAGACCCAGGAGGACTCCACTGCTGACACAAAGACATAAAAAAGCTAGACTACAGTTTACCAAAATGCATGCATGTAAGTCAAAATCCTTCTGGGAAAGCATCTTATGGATAGATGAGACCAAAATAGAGCTTTTTGGTAAAGCATATTATTCTACTGATTACCAAAAACAGAATGGGGCCTACAAAGAAAAGAGCACAGTACCTACAGTCAAATATGGTGAAGGGTCAAATATGTTATTGGGTTGTTTTGCTGCCTCTTGCACTGGATGCCTTGAATGTGTGCAAAGTTTCATAAAATCTGAAGATTTCCAAAGGATTTTGGGTTGCAATGTAGTGCCCAGTGTCAGAAAGCTGGGTTTTATGTTCTAGGTCATGGGTCTTTCAGCAGGACAATGACCCCAAACATACTTCAAGAAGCACCCAAAAATGGATGGAAAAAAATGCTGAAGTGTTCTGAAGTGGCTAGAAATTAGTCCAGATCTTAATCCCATTGAACATCTGTGCAGAGATCTTAAAATTGCTGTTATGAGAAGGCACCCTTCAAATATAACAGATCTGGAGGAGTTTAAGAAGCTTGTTGACTGTTATAGGATGAGATTTATTGCAGTTATTTATTCCAAAGGGTGTGCAACCAAATAAGAAATTGAAGATGTCAACTTTTGCCCTACAGATGTTTGTGGCTTTGTGTGAAATTCTGTCCAGTTGCCTTTTTTATTATTTTTTTTGTGTTGTTCCAATACACACAAAAGAAATAAACATGTGTTTAACAAAACATGTATAATTTCAATAATTTTTAAGGAGAAATATTTAATTTTCTAGAAGATTTTCAAAGATACTAGCACTTTTTGCCATGATTGTATGTGCCGGCTGAATGAACTGCTTATTTGCTGTTATTCCTTTGTGCACAGAAAATTCTCTTTTGGCTTAGAATCCCTTGAAATTTTCTGGAAACATTAAAACTACACATTTAGACCAAACTTCACTGTCTGCGCTAACACTACTTAATGCCTACCTGAGGGTGTGAATCCCTACAACTAGTGTTTTGAATGCTGGCCAGAAGTCCTAAAGATCTCCTGCTTCACCTGCCCTGCTTGGAGTACTGTTCCTCAACCTGATGAAGGGCCACACTTAAGCATGTGCTATTCCCTGCAAAAGGGGTGAGGGTAAGGTAATGGAAACACCTTGGTCCTGGTTGACATGTGCGCAGACTGTGGCAACATGTTGCACTAAGTGGTGGGGCATGCTATTGTTATTGCTTGAGGTTTTCCTTTGTTCTGAGACTTATGGGTTAAAACTGTATCACCTAGTAGTCTGGTATGCTGCCAGGAGTCAGTTAGGGTAACAAGGTCACATGATGTAAATGGTGAATGGTGAATTTCCTTTCATGGTACTGGCTAAAGAGAGGGCTGTAGTGTACTGAACACAGACCAGCATCAGTGCCTGTGTAGCAGAGCTGTGTGTGAGGTTGTGAGTATGCAGAGCAGTATGGTATTTGTGCAAGTGTTGGGCATGTTGTATGTTTGCTTCAAGTACTAGACTGACTGCATGTTGTAGACATTAAGTGTCACAATCCAGTTTTGAATTTCTGGCAGCTCTGTTTCCACTCTCTTTTTAAATATTGCTTTTTTCCTTTTGGGCCATCGGGGGTTAATGTCAGTTTTTCACCTATGGCAATCTGGTGTAACTGCAGTGCTGCTGGTTCAGCTGATGTGGGTGGTGACCACTCCCACTATCCTTTAAAAGGTCAATTGATGCATCAGCTGACTGTTGGTGATACTGCAATCTTCAGTGGCCAAGCCTGAGTAAGCAGCTCTCTGGGTGCAGTGGTACTTCTGCTGGGTTCATTATCCTGGTGCCTTTATTCTGCTGTGCGGTACTTTGCAGCAGAGAAAGCTGAGTGTTTATTTCCTCATCCTTTTCGTGTTTGTCACTATCCCATGTGTGGTAATATCTGCAATGGTGGGGCTAACGCTCCTCGCCGGCCATTGCACTAGCCAGGGCAGTGTTAGGTGACAGTGAAGAACGTGGTATCCTGATGGTGGTGGGGGGAAGGACCCACTTAGGGTATTAGGGGAGTTCAGTGACAGGCTCAGGGTTGAGCTCAGAGGTGTCCCTTCCATCCTTTCTCTCTTTGTAGGGCCTTCCTCCTCCCTTTTCCATCCCGTTGTTGGTGTGTTGTGCCATCCACTGACCGACTACCCATTGGGTCGTGTCACACTGTGACATTATTACCGACGTCAAATTTTTCCTGTGAACCATGGCTCAATTGCAGGCCTTTGCCCAACTGATGCAGACCCTTAGTGATTAGCTTAAGGAGCTGCAGGGTCAGGTGGTGCAGCAGCTTCAGCAGTTGATGGGGTTCTGGGTCTCGGCTCATGTGCAGTCTCAACCGGAACCAAATATATCACTCCCTGACAGGTTCTCTGGAGGGAGAGAAAAATTTTTGATTTTTCAGGAGGCCTGTAAATTATATTTCAGGCTCTGTCCTCTTTCTTCAGGGAGTGAGGAACAGCATGTGGGGATTATAGTCTCCCTTCTGAAGGATGATCCCCAATCCTAGGCCTTCTCCCTTCCGACCAATTCAGCATCTTTGTGGTCGGTGGATGAGTTATTCGCTGCATTGGCGTTGGTGTATGGGGATCCTGATAGTGTCTCCCTGGCTGAGTCTCATCTCCATAAAATCAAGCAGGGGGGCTGGCCGACTGACAACTACAGCTCAGAGTTTAGGAGGTGGGCCACTGACACGCAGTGGAATGACACTGCCCTTAGGAGCCATTTTTGTCAGGGTCTGTCACCTAGGCTGCAAGATTCTCTGATGCAATACGCTACTCCCAGGTTGTTGGAAGCCGTCATTGCCCTTGCTATCTGGGTGCATAGATGCCTCAGGAAGAGATATACACCAAATCTGCACCCTTTTGTCCTTTCTGGGGAGGAGGACACGTCGGTGCAGACGAACGAACCTATGCAGGTGGGAGGAGCCTGGTCTCAAACAGGGTTGCCTGCAGTTTGCCGTGGTATGGGGGTATGTTTCTATTGTGGACAGACTGGCCATTTTATCTGTTTCTGCCCAACTCGTGCCAAAATACCGTCACCATCTCATAAGCCGCGTCCCCCTGGTCATGTGGAGGGAGGCAACAAGGGTGTGTATATTTCCTCCATTTTTATAATGTCAGTGCGCCATCCCTGCTGAAGTGGTGGTTGGCAGGGTAACTGAGACTATACCGGTGCTGGTGGACAGTGGAGTGGCTGTCAATTTGGTGGATTCTCGCTTTGACCAGACCCATGGTTTGAGGGGTATGACGCTAGTGAGACCCCTAAGCATTCAGGCCATTGACTTTGTCCCACTCAGGGGAGTGTAACCCAAGTCGTGGATAATATACACCTGCGTATAGGGACTCATCATGAAGAGTCCCTGTTGTGCTATGTCTTGGAGGGTAATACAAAATCATAATGGCAGAAACCATAGTATCAAATAGTGGTCAAGGTAATTACTCCAGCCACCAAATAGCATTTAGCCAGTGGAAAACTCCACTAACGTTGTAAACATAAGAAAACAGGAGTACATATCCACAGATAAAATTCCATAATTATTTTATTAATCAATAGATCACACATACAAGTACAAACAAAGTAAAACAGAGATATTATTGCAGAGTTATAGAAAAGAGACCTAGGTGCAACAAGGTACAGCACTGATGACAGCAAAAAGTCCAAATATCTATTGCCAGTGCAAAGACACTAAAGAGGCCCCAGAAACCAAAGTGTAACAAGCGTGGTAATCCCCAAGTGAGGTGTGAATATCACGTAAATACTCTCGCTATTCAGTCACCAGGTCATAACCCCTATATGCTCTTACCCATGGCTGTCAGAGTGACACACGCTGAGCCCCGATGCTCGTTTCGCGTGGTCTTCTTCCGGGGGCTGTTGCGGTGTTCACTGTCTCGTGGTCCTCCTTATATGTCACCCATCCAGGTGTCCCATATACCGCTAATAGCGGTGCATGTTTCCGGAGCAGAGACCAGAAGAAGCGTCACATCTGGCGCCAAGATGACCACGCGTGCCACAGAAAGCATCAGTGACACGCACACGTCATCAGGCGGCGCCAAAGGGACGCAAGCATACCAACCTGCCCGGCTACATGTGCAAACGTGATATTACACATCTCACACAGGTAACCAAATCACTGATGCTGTTGGAGTCTCCTCATCACAAATATTCTGCATCATAGAGTGAAGTATAATATTAGTGCCACATAACAAAATATCTCTATATATATCAAAGATAATAATAATGTGCAGTAACAACTCTATCTTGAATCCAGTAATATGGAGGCTGATTTGCGTGAACTGGTGTTGGACTTGTTGCGATTCATCCTGACTCATAATTTCTTTACGTTCAAGGATCTGTTCTTTTTACAAAAATGTGGGGCCGCGATGGGAGCAGCATGTGCGCCATCTTATGCTAATTTATTTCTTGGATACTGGGAACGCAGTTTGCTGATCGATGGCGCACATGCCGCTCCCCAGATCCTTGAATGGTTTCATTTTATTGATGATATTTTGTTTTTTTGGCAAGGAACAGTTAGTGATTTACAACTGTTTGTCGGGATTGAATCACAACGAGTCCAACATCAAATTGACATATGTGTTTGATCAGCATAGTATAACATTTTTGGATATTGTACTTAAAGTACAGGCAGATGGATCGATACATACAGATTTATATCATAAAGATTCTTCTGTAAATGCATTATTGCAGGCTTCATCTGCACATCCTCGCTCTACGATTAATGCGATTCCAATAGGCCAGTTTCTCCGGGCTCGGAGGATCTGTACATCTGATAATCTTTTTGAGAGGCAGGCAGTGGACCTTGGTGAGAGGTTTATGGATCGTGAGTACAGCAGACGTAGTATAAAAAAGGGCTATACTAGAGCTAAAAAGGTGAGGAGAGAGGAACTACTAACATCTGTTGAACATAGAAAACAAACGAATGCTGGGGCCACACGGTTCATTTCTGTATATAATCAGCAATGGGAGATGATGCGGACTATACGCACTAAGCATTGGCCAATATTGATGACAGGTCCAGTGCTTAAGGACTGTCTACCCTCATCTCCTTTAATGACTGCACGAAGGAGCAGGAATTTAAGGGATATGCTAGTGGGGAGTCACTATGTGAGTAAACCATCCCCCATTTTGGTATTGCAGACAAAAGACAATTATTCTTTCCATGTGGTGATTGCATGGCTTGTAGGAATCATGAACGGTCCGCGTCATTCACATCATCGGACGGCCTTACTAAATTCAACATCAATGAATACATCTAATGTACGACTCAAGTTGTGTATTTTGCCAAATGTGGCTGTAATTTGATATATATAGGCCTGACATCCCGCGAGTTACGCGTGCGGACAAGAGAGCATGTGAGGGATATTAAGGCCGCCGATGACATGGATGGTTTAAAACCCATTCCGAGACACTTTCAGCTGAAACATGGCTGTAACCCTGTAGGCTTGAGGATAAAAGGTATTGACCGAATTAAATTGGGTATTCGTGGCGGCGATGCTGTGCGTTCCCTTTTACAGAGGGAATGTAAATGGATTGTTGTTCTGAACACTTTAACACTGGTGGGTTTGAATGAACAACTTAGTTTTTCCCCATTTTTATGATATAATTTTTAATTGGTGTTTTTTTGTCTTTTTTCTTTTAGTGTTGTCCTATTTAAGGAGATGTATTGTCCTTCTTATGAACGTGTCATTCCATCACCTGGAATAAAGACCTCATACTTTCTGTTTATGCTGCCTTGGAGATTCCATTCAAACAATTATTCCCCTAGTGGAGATGTGTGTAATTTTGTTTTGGGACTTTGTTTATAGAAATCTGTCCTTCAGTGGAGAGAATTTGTGATATATGTGAAATCCTTTTGCAAATTATGTGTCACACAATCTCATTATAATTTTTTATTATTATTTCTTTATTATTATTTTTTATTTTTATGTTCTCACATTATTTTTTGTTTTTTTGTTTTGTTTTTTTTAAATGACTTAATGTCATTTATATTGTATATTGAGGCTGGATAACCTGTACACTTACCTTGTTTAAATATGGCACTTGTCACTTTACATGTATTGCACTTTATTTGTAGTGATATATATTGTTACTGCACATTATTATTATCTTTGATATCTATAGAGATATTTTGTTATGTGGCACTATTATTATACTTCACTCTATGATGCAGAATATTTGTGATGGGGAGACTCCAGCAGCATCAGTGATTTGGTTACCTGTGTGAGATGTGTAATATCACGTTTGCCGCTTGTGCGCATGTTCCCGGGCAGGTCGGTATGCTTACGTCCCATTGGCGCCGCCTGATGACGTGTGCGTGTCACTGATGCTTTCTGTGGTGCGTGCAGTAACCTTGGCGCCGGATGTGACGCTGCTTCCGGTCTCTGCTCCGGAAACATGCGCCGCTAATAGCGGTATATGCGACACCTGGATGGGTGACATATAAGGACGACCATGAGACAGTGGACACCGCAACAGCCCCCAGAAGAAGCCCACGCGAAACACGCGTCGGGACTCAGCATGTAGCACTCTGACAGCCATGAGTAAGAGCATATAGGGGTTATGACCTGGTGACTGAATAGCGAGGGTATTTATGTGATATTCACCCCTCACTTGGGGATTACCACGCTTGTTACATTTTGGTTTCTGGGGCCTCTTTAGTGTCTTTGTACTGGCAATAGATATTTGGACTTTTTGCTGTCATCAGTGCTGTACCTTGTTGCACCTAGGTCTCTTTTCTATAACTCTGCAATAATATCTCTGTTTTACTCTGTTTGTACTTGTATGTATGATCTATTGATTAATAAAATAATAATGGAATTTTATCTGTGGATATATACTCCTTTTTTCTTATGTTTACAAAGTCTTGGAGGGTATGCCAGCTTCCATCATCTTAGGCCTCCCCTGGTTGAAAAAACACAACCCGGTCATAAATTGGCAGCCCAAGGAAGTAGTCAGCTGTGACCAGTCGTGTAATAACTGCTACATCTCTGCCGTCCTTCTGCAACCTACCCCTTCTTCTCTGGTGGGGGCAGCAGAGGTGCTGCCAGGGATTAGGGGCAAGATTCAACCCTCACCACAAGTAAACCCTTGGTGTCTGAGTCCTCTTAGGAGGAGGGGTCAGGGGAGGGTGGTGGTTCCCACTGTGCATAGTGTGGGTATGAGTTTGGTGACAGAGGGGGAAGCCTCTGTTGTCTATTCCTTAAAGAGTTCACCATATTGCGGCAAACTTATGCATGGAAATAAACGTTCAGGTCCAGACTTGTGTGAATGAATACATGTAGGTGTCCACCAAAAACATCAGGTGGAAGGATGCTACTGGGACTTGGAGTTCTAAGGTGATCAGGCCGTATCAGATGTCGCCCATTCACAGCCCAGGGACTTTCCAGCTGTAGTTACCCCTGGTAATGCAAGTACATAACTCATTCCACAGGTCAGCGCTCTGGAGATTTATAGTGCCTCCGGTGCCTGCGTTATTGTCATCTCCGTCGGGCTGCGTTCGCCGTAAACCTGAGGATCAGGTGATTGCAGAGGTGAACTCTGGTGGATCGAGGCATCCTCACTGTATGTCATTTTCTGGTGTGGTCCGGTGTTGAGGGTCCAGAGGCCCCTCATTGAAAGGGGGGTACTGTCACGATCCATTTTTGGATTTATGGCAGCTCTTGTTCCACTCTTGTTTAAATGTTGTTGTTTTCCATTTGGGCTATCGGGGATTATTGTCAGTTTTTCCCCATTGAAAATCGGGTGTAACTGCAGTGCTGCTGGGTCAGCTGACGTTGGCTGTGGCAACTATCACTATCCTTTAAAAGGTCAGCTGATGCATCAGCTGACTGTCATGATAGAGCAATCTTCAGTGACCAAGCCTGAGTAAGGAGCTCTCTGGGTGCAGTGGTACTTTTGCTGGGTTCATTATCCTGGTGCCTTTATTCTGCTGTGCGGTACTTTGCAGCAGAAAAGTTAAGTGTATATTTCCTCATCCCTTTTGTGTTTGTCACTATTCCCTGTGTGGTAATATCTGCAATGGTGGGGCTAGTCCTCCTCGCCAGCCAGTGCACCAGCCAGGGCAGTGTTAGGTGACAGTGAGGGACGAGGTATCATGACAGCGGTAGGGGGAAGGACCCACTTAGGGCATTAGGGGAGTTCAGGGACAGGCTCAGGCTTGAGCTTAGGGGTGTCCCTTTCTTTATTTCCCTATTGGTAGGGCCTTCCTCCCCCTTTTCCAACCCGTTGTTAGTGTGTTGTGCCATCCGCTAACCGACTACCCATTGGGTCGGGTCACACCATGACAGAGTCTTTGTAATATGCATATTGCAGATCCTAAGTGCATAAATTGCATGCAGCAGAACCTGTGTGGATGATGTGCAGGAAGCAGAGCTTGTGTGTGTAATCTGTAGGTAGCAGAACACTCTAGGCTCTGTCTGTTGGCAGATGGTGCCCTGCCCCCACTTTTGGGCATGGAGGGTATGTAGCAAAGCCAGGAAGGACTGGGTTAAATCCTAGGAATGTAGGTCTAAATTAAAAGCGTCTGACTAGTTTTCACTAAGAACAAGGAAATGGGTTCACCTTGTGTAAGTCTGCTTAATGAAGCAGAGTGAAGTGTGTTGAAGCTGGTGAGTGACAAGCCATAATGTGAGCTGTAACTGGGAGAGAAACAAGCCATTATCTCTCCCTGAATGGAGACTGTACGGGTTAGCTATGAAATTTGTATAGTCTGTATTAGAGCTGCAAAGTAACATGTGGAAGCAGCAGTATTGGTTTTGTCATGGAAATATATATGTATTCCATATATTCAAAGT
>VIAB01024219.1:9605-22129 GCA_009801035.1 Oophaga pumilio | reverse complement strand
TTTTTTATTTCATTTTATTTTAGGATATTTGTTTCTTGTTTTTTATATTTTTTCTGCTGTACTGGTTCTATTCATACTACAATGCTGCAGCAACAGTGAATAGTTTTTTTCATCAAGCAAGTACCCAGTTTGCCTGTTCATTATATATGCCTGCAGTTAACCATTTGGTTGCTGATTGCCTTAGTCTATGCCATTGGCAATCTGTCTGCAGATGACGTACAACTTTGCTATTAAAGGGAATCTGTTACAAGGTTTTTGCTACCTCACCTTAGAGCAGTAAAAGTGACTCTAATTCCAGCGATGTCTCACATAGTTTACTGGGTGTAGTAGTTTTGACACAAACAGAGTTCTTAGATGTATCAAGAAGCACAGCTGAGAAAGTTATCTGCACCCTCACCAGGGTCTGTATGTACCTGGTATATTGAGAGTGAACTGCTTATCACAGAATAGGGTGGAGCCAGACTAGTAGTTGCATCAGACCTTGCAGTAATAAAGTCCTAGTGATAAAGCTTCATTCTAAGTAGACAACAGCACACAGCTTAAAAATAACACATTGCTGAATTCAGTGCTTTAGCCTCTATCTTCTGCTGTCTTCAGATTATATAACAAAAACCTGCTGACACATTTCCGTTATCCATTTGCTGCAAGTTTAGGATGGAGTTTGCACCAGAGTTTGTATCCACACTTCTGACTCAGATTCTTTTGGTATTTTCTGCTCCACTTGGATATCTGTCATCTTGCATACCCTGCTATTTTGTCCCTTGCTAAACTACATCATCTGGCAACTTATAGCCTTTATGCAGTTGCAATTGGTCCATGTTGCTCACTGTGACCTTCCACTTAGGGTGTCCACCTAACCACGTGAGCCTGTAACACCATCTGTGTGTAAAGTAGATGACCAACATTTGTCCCCTGCCAGTTGCTGTATGGGAAATGTATAAATAATTGAATCTTCCTCCCCAGCAGAAGAGAGCTGCTCACATTATCAAAAAGTTGCATGTAAGACAAATAATTTAAAGGGGTTTTCTAGCACCCAACAACAAGCATCAATTTGGTAAAGACTATGAAAAAAATAAATGAAATATGGTTGAGATGGAATGTCTTGTTTATAATGAACCAAGATGGCATGTCTTACATTTCACATGTGACAGTGACAACCAATTGTTGTTGCTACAGTAATTTCATCATGAATGTTGTGTCACTGCCTTAACAAATAATTATGAAAAATAGGTTTGTTTTGAAGGGGAGAGTCACACTGCACACTATTAAAATGTTATACTATTCCAACTCCTCCTGGTAGCAGATTTACAGAAGCATAATAAAAGTAAAGTTATTGTTAGGGTTGCGGAATGCACTGGATAGAGTATTTAATAGAGTGTGTTCGCAACCCGGGTTCCACCGTTCAGAGATGGGATACTGCAGCTAATCTGCACAATGACGAACTAATGTAGCAATCCTCTAGTACACACGGGGTTAAAGGTCACCCTGTGTAGTAAGCATGGGTCACTCTGTTCTGATTACTTCTCAGACAGGGGAGCACCATCTCGGGGACCCAACTCGGCATACTGCTGAGTGGTAGCAAAAATAAACTCTAACTAAAACGCACCATGGGATGGTGCAAAACAAGAGCACAAGCTCGACTGACCACAGAGCGGTACCAAAAGATGTGTGACAGAGCACTTGGGTTGACTGTGCCCTGTAAACAGCCGGTGCTAAGCAGCACACGTGGCCGAGACAGACGCTAGGTCAAGCCAAGTAAAAACCTGCCTCTCTAGGTAACACTAGACGATCATACACGCCGACAATGCGGCAGGTTCTCGGCCCAAATACACGTGCATACACAGAGTGGCAGCATATACATTCACTCACACATAACACAAATGATCTTAGAGCACCGACGGGCATGCCAAAGATCCTTTTATAGTATCTGTCAATCAGACAGGACCTTACTCACTGGCCAATCTGGAGCCAGACCAGGACCTGAGCATGTGACAGGCGACCACCAATGAGAAGTCGACCTACAAGCCTGCTCAGTAGAGCGAAACGTGGACTTAGTCTCAGGAGTGACTGCACGCTGCTGAGATTAGCGAGTTACTATAGCTGAACCTGGAGAGGCAGCAGTAACCAAGCGTACAGCCCGATTCTGACCCAGACACTGAGATCGACGTCTTTGCTCAGCAGCATTCACTGTGGTTGAGACTGAATGGGAGACTGCAGGAGAAGACATGGCTTGGGATCCATCCTGTGCAGAGGGAAAATCCTGATGCCTAACGGTTATGAACATATGTTCATAATATAATAAATAAACATAACTTTATAAAATTACTAACAGCTTTGTTCGTTTACTGCTACTAATCCTTCCTTGTTCCTTTTTTCTATTTGCTAAACTAATTTTTACACCACCCATAGCTATTGCATGCTGTCCTTAGTTACACCTCTCCAAACTGTGGTATCACATTGAAGGGACTAATTATACTGCATCAAGTCTGGCTTCTCAAACAAGATATCAAATGATTTACTATAAAATGATAAAATAATCATTAGCGGTAGTCAAATCATGTTAGGTGGATATCTTCTGTATCTGCAGCAGATTTTGACAGACATAATAAGCTAGTGGGAGAAATAAATTCTGCAAAATTAAGGTAATAAAACCTACTGCAGTCTGAAAGGGAATTCAACTTGGCCAATTTTTTTTTATTTTAAACAAGGCAATAACCTCATTCATAAAATCTATATGATACTGAACAGTATCAATGTTAATTCCTAAGCCCAATAGAAACAGTAGCAGAAGGTACATACAGAAATGCTTTGTACTTCCGGATGTTAGGTTAATCAGCAGGTAAAGAACATTTTAATCCTGTTTAGCTGGCTTACTGGAGCAGTGGCTGCAGGGAGAAGATAAAGTTTTATTCTCCCTGCAACTGCTTGTTTAAAGTAATTGAGCACGCTGTAATCTCTCCTCTGCACCTTGATTGAAGGCCTCCTCCTCAGTATATGAGGGCAATGCAGGTTATCAATAAAAGTGTGGGGGAATGATTCAGTTTCAGTGAGAACAGATCTTCTGTTTCTTCCTCCATTGCTCCATAAAAGGCAATTTAAACATATTTACCTAAACATTAATCTGGAGGTAAGCAAATTATGTTTTGGATGTGTCTGATGTGACGGAGCTTAAAAGTAAACTGTCAATTAATTAATTCTGCCACCTCTAGGAGGTAATAGCAGTAGAAATATGCACAATGCCTTCCTTAATATATCAGCATGTGTACATGTATGAACATGAGGAACATGCTGTAATTCCGACAAATTTCAATTGATATTTGCTGCATTGTTCATAATCTATAGACTCACTTCTTCCTGCACAGAGATCAAACAGTAGTAATGTAGATATATGTATACCATTTATGGTTCCAGCATTTTGTTGCAGTGCAGCAGAAATACATAACATAAAAATAATTCATAAATAATTTAATTCTTTAATTTTTAACACATTTGTGTATACAATTATACAATAAAACAGTCATAATTTTTTTTTAGATTTTTTTTGTGAACCATTATTTCATTAGACAGTGAAAAGTCTCAAACTTGTTTGGTTCCCTCTCATTTACAGGCAGTTTGTCAATGTTGCCAAAATTTATCATCTTAAAGTTACAAAATGTATAAATAATTACTAACAATATACCGCAGCAACCACCCAATGAGACTTTCCTGCGGTGGCAAGCCATACAGACACCCATTTGATTTAAGCACTGCTTACAGTGGAGCATGTGTTCCTCTAGTTTATGGGGTGTTCATAATGGATTGGAATGTATATAATGAATGAGATACTTTCCAGCTGTCGAAATCTCAGTGGCAGCTCAGCAGTGTGTTAATTTCTGCTCTTGAAGAGGAAAATGCTGAATCAAAAACGAGATAGAGATAACACAATTCTGAATATGCAATAAGGTAGTTCATTGATTCAGCTCAAGTGTTTGAGAAGGCAAGATTGTGTAGGTGTTTAAGTTTTGCCTTGCTCTTCAATTGTCAGCAGGGTATGTGTTTTCGCAATCATTTGTGACAATAAAAAGAAGCCCAGCAAAAAGAGCTGCAGTGAGTTTATTACCAATACAATCGGATGGCGTTCTAATGGCATTAGAAAGACTTGAAGCTGTGCCAAGTCCTTTAATGTGACGGAAAGTCTGCTTTTACAAACTTTTCATGGTCTAACATTATGTACTTTCTTTAGTGCAACATCTGCTCTTGCTTTGAAAAAAAATCATAAAACTTTTGTGTAAGTTGTTTTATTTCTGTACCTTCTAATTGCAATAGGAATTACCATTTTTACTTTTTAAATTATTATGTGGACTTACTGACAAAACTAGATGGCACAGATGAATCAACCCCCAGCATGGTCAACTCTTTAAAAATAGACTCAATTTAGATATTTTTATATACATATAATAAAGATGTGACTAATCTTCAAGTAATGAGGTAGCACCATTTTAAAGAGATTTTAAAATTCCCATCATTATTTAGATAACCATTTGTACGATAAATCCCTAAAGCTACAAATCCTTACACGCAGAAAAAGTCAATTTTAGGCTATGTGCACACGTTGCGGAATTGCCGCGGAAATATCCGTGGCAATCCCGCACCTCCCTGCCGCGGGTTTGACAAGTGTGACCAACTTTTTACTATTGATGCCGCCTATGCCACATCAATAGTAAAAAGATCTAATGTTAAAAATAATTTAAAAAATAATAAATCGTGATATTTTCACCTTCAGGCTGCCCCCCGCAGCCTTCCCGCCTCTCAGCGACGCTCCCGGCCAATCCCGTTCCTAAGGATGCATAGCGACAATGACCCCAGATGACGTAGCATTACGCGAGAACACTACGTCATCTGGGGTGATTCTCGCAATGCATTACTTGGAACGTGAGTTGCCGGGAGCGTCGCTGAGGACCAGGAAGTCTGCGGGGGCTGCCGGAAGGTGAGAATATCATTATTTTTTATTTTAATTATTATTTTAACAGGGATATGGTACCCAGGGCCTGTAGGAGAGTCTCCTCTCCTCCAGACCCTGAGTACCATCCGCACAGCCACATGCGGAAAGTAAATAGTTCAATGCATTCCTAAGGCGGCGGAATCACCGCAATTCCGCAAAAAGAATGAGCATGCTGCATATTTTTCCGCGATGCGATTCTGCCGAGGAAAAACACGCAGCATGTGCACAGCATTTCTGAATTCCATAGAACATAATGAGTTGCGTTGGGTAAGCGGCAAAAACGCTAACAATCCGCAAAGTGTGCACTTACTGTTCCATTATCATTCAAACTAGGAAATTCCTTACTAAAGGCATTCCATTATTGGAATACTATTGATTACATTTTCAGAAAAACAATATGAAGCCATCAGCCTGGAGTAAAATGTAGAAAAATTTTTAGGCCGGTGTCACACTTGCGAGAAACTCGCACAATTCTTATGCGAGTTTTTCGCATCAACACCGGCACTGCCGCCTGCACTCAGACCGGAGTGTGCTGCTGCAAAGAAATATATACATCCGCACGCTCCTATCTGTGTGCCGGCGGCAGCACCGTTTATTGATGCGAGAAACTTGCATCAGAATCGTGTGAGTTTCTCGCAAGCGTGATCCCGGCCTTAAAGAAAGAGTTTAGTCAAGGTACATTAAGATATGTCATGGGTTTAAATATTGTAATTAAACAAGCAGAAATATTAACTTTTTAGCGGTACAGTATGTTCACACAGGACCCAAAAATTAATGTTAATTATAAAATCTGCATGAACATATACATTTTAAAAAATTAATTCATTAAATAACACCTAAAGTCACTTCTGCACAGAAATCGCAGCGGATAGCCTCTTGCAGATTAGCCCCAGTAATAAGGCTAATATCTGACAGCCTTGGATTTTAGCTGTGGATTTTCTGTCAAGGCATCATCTAATTTTTCTGAATCTCCATGTAAAAATAGCCCAATAAGTCAGATTTCTAGTTCTTGGTTTTTTGGCCTGCAGCAGAAGTTAGGAGGTGTTTTTTTATTGCGTTTCGGAGCTTACCACATACTGCTTTATTACTATATTCAATGTCTAGAATGATCTTAAGTAGAGATATTCGGGCACGGACACAGAACACGGACTTCACCAGGAAGTCCATGTTACTATTCAGGTTCGGCATCCAGGACACTGGGTGCTTTTCGCTTTGTCATGTGCATGACAGCGCCAAAAACACTGCTTCTGATCGGCAGTAAAATCATTACCGCTGGTCAGAGAGCCGCTGTTCCATACTCTCCCACTGGCATCGGCTGATGGGACTACTGCTGCCATCAGCCTAAAACTGCTGCCGCTTTTAACAGCGAGAGCAAGTGGCGGCTGATGGGAGTATTCATCAGCCAGTGCCTGCACTCTAAATAAATAATTAAAAAAACACAGTGGGTTCCCCTTTATTATTAATAATCAGCCAGGTTAAACTCACAGCTGGGGGTTGCAACCCTTACCTGTTAGCTTTAGCAAAGCTGGTTATCAAGAATAAAGGAGCCACCACACCTTTTTTAATTATTTAAATAAATAATTTAGATTTTGGGCAACCAACCAAGCTAAAGCAGACAGCTGGGGGCTGGTATTCTCAGGCTGGTAAGGGACCCAGCCTAAAAATGGCAGCCTGCAGCCACCCAAAAAAGGCACATCTATTATATATGCCAATTCTGGTGCTTTGTCCGGCTCTTTCCACTTGCCCCGTAGCGGTGGCAAACGGAGTTCCTATTTTTGGGGTTGATGTTATCTTTATATTGCCCGGTGACATCAAACCCATGGGTTAGTAATGGAGAGGCATCTATAAGACGCCTCTCCATTACTAATCCTGTAGTTGTATGGTAAATAAGCACACTGTTAGGTGCCTGCAGAACGCACCTAATAGATATTATAGAGAGGTGCCTGGGGTCCACAGTGCAGGCAGAGCCTGCTGCTAGTAAGATGGCACAATAGGCAGTATGAGCGTACTCTGTTATCCCGCAGAGTCGCAGATGTGAACGCCGTAGCAATATATGGCGATAAGAGCGAACTCTGTCACTTCACAGAGCCGCTGTAATAGCATCTGTGTTCTGTTAGCCTCACAGGAGACACAGATGACTGCTAAGCGGATTGCAGTCTGTGGTCATGCAATCAGAACACAAGCAATAAAATCCTCACCGGAGAAACCGGTATTCTAATGGCATTTTTCAGTTGAGCGCTGAACACGTGCATACAAAACTCCTCACCGGAGGTGCCGGTATTCTAGTGGCTTATTTCAGTCAAACCTAACCACATACATGACCACACTGGAGCAAGCACGTAACAGATTTGATACTAGCGCATGGCCGTGCAGTCATGCAAGCTTTTTATAGCAGCAACAACTGCAGGACCTTCCTGGAAAACTAATGGAAGCCTGCCCCAGAACTCAAGCAGCTTCAGGACCTTCGTGGAGGACCAATGGGAGTCGCTGCAGTGCCAGAGCATGTGACCCCTGATCTCCAATGAGAGACCTTACCCTGAGCATGCTCAGAAGGAAACACACAGGATTTAGTCCCAAATATGTCTGCTCGCCGCAGACCTGCACTGGTTATAACAGCAGGACCTGGAGAGGCAGCAGTCATCCTCTGCACAGTATTAAACCGGGCAAGACGCTGGGACCGACGTCTCTGCTGAGCAGGCTCCACTGTGGCCGGAGACGGATGGGGGACCGCAGCGGGACTGGCTCAAGATTCCCCTTGTGCAGCAGTGGGAACTCGATCCCTAACATTACCCCTCTCCTAGGGCCCCCCTTCTTTGGGCCTCGCTATGTTCAAAGGCAGCGATGAGCTGCGGAGCTTGATTGTGTTCGGCAGGCTCCCAGGACCTATCCTCAGGCTCATAACCCCTCCAATCTACCAAATAAAATTTTTTGCCCTGTACCACCTTGAACCCTACAATGGCATTCACCTTGTGATCGTCCATAGACGAACCCGATGTCCCGGCAGATGACTCGGAAAACCGTGACACGGGTTTCAGGAGGGACACATGAAAGGTGTCAGAGATACCTAAGCGAGGCAGAAGGGCTAAGCGGTAAACCACAGGGTTGACCTGCTCGAGGACCTTGAAGGGACCCAAAAAGCGGGGTGCCAACTTAGTGGACTCCACTCGCAGCCTGATATTTCGAGCGGAGAGCCACACTAGGTCGCCAGGAGCAAATGATGGGGCCGGGCGCCAATGTGCGTCGGTGGAAGACCTCATCCTCTCCTTGGAGGCCTGAATGGCATCCTGAGTGCGGTCCCAAATGTCCCGTGCCTCCACGGCCCAGTCTGCCACCCTGGAGTCGTCGGAAGACACGGGCATGGGCACCGGTACCAACGGATGCTGACCATAGTTTAAGTGGAATGGGGTCTGTCCGGTGGAGTCAGCCACAGCATTATTGAGAGTGAACTCAGCCCACAGTAGCAAAGATCCCCAGTCATCCTGCCTGGCTGAGACAAAATGTCGCAAGTATGTGACCAAGGTCTGGTTGGCCCTCTCTACCAACCCATTCGTCTTGGGATGATAAGCAGAGGAGCGATTTAACTCAATGCTGAGTAGATTACACAGCTCTCTCCAGAACCGAGACACAAATTGGGGACCTCGATCACTGACAATTTTGTCTGGCATTCCGTGTAGACGCAAAATGTGCCTGATAAATAATGCTGCCAAGGCCCGTGGGGAAGGTAACTGTGGTAACGGCACCAAGTGTACCATTTTGGAGAAGTGGTTGGTTATCACCTAGATGATGGTGCAGCTCCGAGACTTGGGTAAGCCCACCACAAAATCCATCCCGACCATCTCCCAAGGCCTGTCTGCCACCGGTAAAGGGAAAAGTAGCCCAGCTGGCCGTTGTCGAGGGGACTTAGTCTTGGCACAGGAGACACACGCCTGAACGTATTCCCTGACTCAGATGTCCTCTTTGCCCCAAAATGTCCACCCACCCTGGACGAATGTGCCCAAGAGAGTACCTCCGGTCGCAAATTGGTGGGCACAAAAGTCTTGCCTGGAGGCACAGACTCAAGCGAAACTGGGGCCACTGTCCTTATGCTCTCTGTGGGGACAATCAGCCAAGGCTCATGCTCCACTTCCTCAGAGGAGACCACTGAGCGAGAGAGAGCATCGGCCCGAATATTCTTCTCTCCGGAGAGGAATTGGAGGGTGAAATGGAACCGGGAGAAGAACAGGGACCATCTGGCTTGACGAGAATTTAGCCGCTGGGCTGCCTGTAGGTACACCAAATTTTTGTGGTCAGTGAAGACTTGGAAGGGTCAAGAGAGCCCCCTCCAAAGATGTCTCCACTCATAGAAGGCCAACTTCATAGCTAGCAACTCCTTTTCCCCGATGGAATAATTCCTCTCCGCTGGTGTGAAGGTCTTAGAAAAGTAGAAGCAGAGATGCTTCCAACCTTGAGCATCCTTTTGGAAGAGGACTGCTCCAGCACCAACAGATGAGGCATCCACCTCCAATATAAACGGTTTATCAACATCGGGGCGATGTAGGATGGGAGCACTAACAAAATGAGACTTAATAGAAGAGAAAGCCTTGGAGACCTCCTCAGACCACAATTTGGGATTTGCTCCCTTCTTGGTGAGGGCTACCAAGGGAGCTACCAAAGTTGAGAAATGGGGGATGAACTGGCGATAGTAATTAATGAACCCCATAAAGCGCTGCACCGCTTTAAGAGAATGGGGTTCTTGCCAGTCCATCACAGCCTGTAGTTTGGCAGGATCCATAGCCAATCCCTGGGCATAGATGATATAGCCCAGGAAAGGTAAAGACTCCTGATCAAACACGCATTTCTCCAACTTTGCATAAAGGGAATTTGCCCGTAAGAGGTCGAAGACTCTGCAGACATCTTTCCGGTGGGAGTCAATATCAGGATAGAAGATGAGAATATCATCCAGATAGACTACGACTGAGGTAGAGAGCATATCCCGGAACATGTCATTGACAAAGTCTTGGAAAATGGCTGGGCATTACAGAGCCCATAGGGCATCACCAGATATTCATAATACCCATCCCTGGTATTAAAAGCCGTCTTCCATTCATCCCTCTCATGGATGCAAATCAAGTTATAAGCACCCCGCAGATCCAGTTTTTAAATGCCCTTGCTCCCCGGAGCCTATCTAAGAGCTCAGAAATCAGGGGCAATGGGTACTTATTCTTAACGGTGATGGCGTTAAGACCCCTGTAGTCAATACACGGACGTATTTCTCCATTCTTTTTCTGTACGAAGAAGAACCCCACCCCTGCTGGTGACACCGACTTCCTAATGAACCCTCTTATCAGATTCTCCTGAATATACTGGGACATGACCTCCGTCTCAGGAATAGAGAGGGGATAAACCCTTCCCCATGGAGGTTCTGTTCCAGGCAAGAGGTCGATAGGACAGTCATAGGAGCGATGAGGCGGAAGAGTCTCCGCAGCCTTCTTGGAGAACATGTCTGCATATGACCAATAACACTTGGGGAGCGGAGTAAGATCTGCGGGTAGCTCTGTAGTAGTAACCTGAACGCTTTCCCTGACACATCTGCCTCTACAAGAATCACTCCAACCCAGTATCCTACCAGAGGTCCACTCTATATGTTGGGAGTGGAAACGAAGCCAGGGTACTCCTAGTAGGATCTCGTCTATTCCCTCGGGAAGGACGAGAAGGGAAATAATCTCCTGATAGGAAGTGGTTATAGACAATGTGAGAGGAATTATTTGGTGTGTAATCAGTGAGGGCAATGTCGACCCATTCACTACCCGAACAGTCACTGGTTTGTCGAGCGCCACCAGATGTATTGCGTGGTGGCGAGCAAAGGTGGTGGACATGAAATTCCCCTCTGCTCCTGAGTCTACTCAAAGCTCGACTGTAAGAGTAGAAGAGCCTACAGTGATTGTCCCTTTGAGTAGCATTTTGGAGGAAAAAGCCGCTGTCTCCAGTGAGCCTCCTCCCAGGGTCACTAGACGCGATCGCTTTCCCGATCACTGTGGACATCTGTTAACATAGTGTCCTGACTGTTGGCAACAATTACATTCTACGGGTACTCGAGCGGCCCGGGACTTAGGTCCTGCTCGAGAAACCTCCATGGCCTCTTGGGGGTCGGATGTCTGAACGGTGATTTCGAGAGGTTTGGCAAAGGTGGGAGCCAGCCGAAACCTCTGCCTACACTGGATCTGCTCCAACCTCCGCTCGTGAAAACGGAGGTCGATGCGGGTAGATATGGCGATAAGCTTCTCCAGTGTGGCGGGAATCTCCCTGATGGCCAAAGCGTCCTTCACATGGTCCGCCAGTCCTCTCCAGTAGACCGGAATGAGGACTTTATCTGGCCACTCTAACTCAGAGGCCAGAGTTCAAAATTGGACAGAAAACTGACTGACCATGTACGGAGCCTATCACATTGCCAGTAGCTGGAGCGCCGTATCGTTGGTGACCTGAGGTCCTAAAAAGACCTTTTTAAGAGCCTCCAAAAAACGAGGAGCACTCCGCACCACACGATCATCGCGCTCCCACAGCTGTGTTGCCCACTCCAGCACTCTGCCCGACAGAAGGGATACTATAAAACCCACTTGTGACCGTTCCATGGGAAAACGTGCAGCCAGAAGCTCGAGCTGTATACAGCACTGACTCACGAATCCCCGACAATGCTTACTGTCACCAGCAAACTTGTCTGGAAGCGGGAGGTGGGACAAGGTCAGAGCAGAAGTGGCGGAGGACAAACTGGCTGCAGCTACGCTAGCAGCCTGAACAGCGACTGCGGTAACATCCACAGCTGAGGTTGTGCGCTCACGAGCCGCCAACCTACCCTCCAGCTGCTGGATGTACCGCTGTAGATGCTGTTCATCCGCCAATTTACTAGCCAGACCCTGGCGCTAGTATTATATTAGGGGCTTGCGAAGCGCACCTAATAGATATTATAGAGAGGTGCGTTCGCAGCCCGGGGTCCACCGTGCAGGCAGAGCCTGCTGCTAGTAAGATGGCGCAATAGGTGGTATGAGCAAACTCTGTTATCCCACAGAGTCGCAGATGTGAACGCCGTACCACTATATGGCGATATGAGCGAACTCTGTTATTCCACAGTGCCACTAAACTAAAATGCTGTGGCGCTATATGGCGATATAAGCGGACTCTGTTACCTCACAGAGCCGCTGTAATAGCGTCTGGGTCCTGTTAGCCCCACAAGAGACACAGATGACTGCTAAGTGGATTGCAGTCTGTGGTCATGCAATCAGAACACAAGCAATAAACTCCTCACCAGAGTAGCCAGTATTCTAATGGTGTTTTTCAGCCGAGCCCTGAACACGTGCATACAAAACTCCACACCGGAGGTGCCGGTATTCTAGGGGCTTATTTCAGCCGAACCTAACCACATACATGACCACACTGGCGCAAGCTCGTATCAGATTTGATACTAGCGCACGGCCGTGCGGTCATGCAAGCTTTGTATAGCAGCAACAACTGCAGGACCTTCCTGGAAGAACCATTGGAAGCCTGCCCCAGAACTCGAGCAGCTTCAGGA
>VIAB01024218.1:10925-21904 GCA_009801035.1 Oophaga pumilio | reverse complement strand
GATATTTTTCGATATCGAGCAGTATCGCTCAACACTATTGTTGAATGCAAATTCTGCTAATGGCAAAGCATCGGATGTGGTAAGACAGTGCAAAATTTGTTCTAACAACTGATTCGTCCGTTCGGTCTGACCATTGGTCTCCGGATGGTATGCAGACAAAAAGGACAACTCAACCCCAACCTCTTACAAAATGCCCTCCAAAACTTGGACACAAACTGCACACCACGATCAGGCACCACATTCAAGGGAACCCCTTGCAAATGAACCACATGTTGAACAAACAACCTAGACAAGGTCTCGGCAGAAGGTAGTGCTGCTGAGTGTACAAAGTGTTCTTGCTTCGAAAATCTGTCCACCACCACCCAGATGACAGTATTACCCTTGGAGGGAGGAAGATTATTTATAAAATCCATGAACAAATGTGTCCATTGTCTATCAGTAACAGGCAAAGACACTAATTCCCCGGCCAGCCGGTTATGAGAGTTCTTAGTGCGGGCACAAACTTCACAAGCAGATACAAATTTCCTCACATCAGAAGTAAGCGAGGCCCACCAAAAAACCCTTGCAATGGCCCCACGAGTGGCAGAAAACCCTGGACTTCAACAATAGTTTGAAGGTTGAGGAATAAAGTACCTGTGGGTCGGGGTAACCTCTTCGGCAGTTACCCAGACCTAGTCGTTTCCCGAGACCTTGGAATCCGGAGAGCAAGAGGGACAGTCCTTTATCCAATGTCCAGGTGCTCCACAATAGAAACAGAGTTTTTTCTCTCTGCGACGTCTCCTCTCCTTCTCCCTCCTGGAGACAGCGCCCACCTCCATGGGCTCAACCAACAACAAAGACTCCGGTTTTACTGGCAACAGAGGAACATTTCGTTGAACGACACCTCTCTCTCTCAGTCTACGGTCCATACAGACGGCCTGGGTTATGGCCTCCTTCAGGGAATCGGGCGGTGGATGCAGGGCAAAGCATACTTCAAATGCTCAGAGAGACCCCGTCAGAATAGGCCCCCAAGTGCCGGGTCATTCCAGGAAACCTCGCATGCCCACCACTTGTACTCGGAACACTCAGTACCACTCAGCAGAGCGCTTTCCCTGGGTGAGACTCATATTTGTGTCCTCTGCCAATCTCGCATGATCAGGTTCATCATAAATAAGATCCAAGGCCTCGAAGAACCGATCAACAGACATTCTCTCAGGGGAGGTAGGGGATAGGGAGAAAGCCCAGGATTGTGCCCCTCAAGTAACAGGGAAATAGCTATACCCACCCTTTGACTCTCACTACCCGAGGACCAAGGACTCAGAGAACAAAGTAATTTACAACTTTCCATAAACATCCGGAACTTTATTGAATATTTATATGTTGAAATAAATATAATTCTCCGTTGGTGAATGCCAACACTTTCTTTGTATTTTATTGTTGTATTTGTTAACATATGTCTCATCAAAGGGACAAATACAGAGTGGTCCAAAAGTAGGTGAACAGCATGTGTAATAGGGTTATGAAGGGGGAGATTTATCAAACATGGTGTAAAATGAAACTGACTCAGTTGCCCTTAGCAACCAATCAGATTCCACCTTTCATTTTCCAAAGAGTCTGTGAAGAATGAAAAGTGGAATCTGATTAGTTGCTAAGAGCAACTGAGTCAGTTTCACTTTACACCATGTTTGATAAATCTCCCCTTTCATAACCCTATTACACATACTGTCCACCTAATTTTTGGATCACCCTCTATATATATATATATCTACAGTTGATGCCATCTCATTGTGCGGCTTCATTTGGAGGGTCTCTAGATCTCTAAACTAATCATATGTTGTTCACCATATCACAGGTTGTGAATGAGATATACATTTAAAGCTCTCTGATATACCTCAACAGAAAAGAAGCACAACTAGTTTCATCTGATATGCTTCCAAAGCCTAAAGTGAAGTCTTCTCTTACAATTGATTTTTCAGACACATTTTCCCCTTTCATACGGCACAAATTGCTCCCTTTACCAATCCTATCTTAATTAGCTAATTCATTAACCAAAATTAATTAACTGATATTATCACTTAATTAATCCAAAGCAAGTAGATGCAAATGAAAATCTAAAAGTTAAGAAGCTGAACATATTTTATCAAGTGGAGAGTAGCAATATTGATCTATAAACCTGGTAGAGTTTCAAAACAATTATCTTGAAGGACCTTCCACCACATAGAACAAAATATATGGAAATACACTGAGTGCACAATTATTAGCAAATTTGATTCATTTCATTATTGAACTTCTACAGTCCTATTGGTCAATAGGTTTTTAAACCTGAAACTTGAATGTTTAAGAAAGGAAAATTAAAGTTTAGTCTTTCTCAGGAGAATATCTATGTGTGTGCAATTATTGGGCAACTATTAGTGGGCAGAATTATAATGCATCTTAAAATAAAAATGTAAAGTTTCAGTCTCAATAATAAGCCTTCCATCCATGCAGTTTCTCAGTTTCTGATCAACTTTTTGGGCTGTGCCAACCTCAGCCTCCTAGACAATGTTCAGTGAGGTGTACTGTTTCCCTTTACCTTAAATCTACCATTTAAGAAAGGCCCACAAGTTTTCAAATGGGTTTAGCTCAGGAGAGTAAGGGGAACATGTTATTCTGCTTTCATTTTTAAAGCATTTGCTGGCAGCCATGCTGTGAATGACTTTGATGCATGTGATGCAGTATTTTCATCCATAAAAATTGTGTTTTTATTGATAAACTCAGATTTATTCTTGAATCACTGCTTAAAGAAAGTGTCTTCTAAAATCTAGCAGTATATTTTGGAGCTGAATTTGACTATACCTTCAAACTGATAAGGTTGAACTTATCTTTATAAATACCAGCCCATAGCAATACCCACATCCCCACAATTCTGGCATCGGAGGAAAAGTTGAGGTTTGTGCCCATTAATGATCCGGCCATATGAATATCCTTCTGGTCCATCAAGAGTTACTCTGAACTAATCAGTCCATAAAACTGTTGAAAAATTTGTCTTCCGATATTTCTTGTCCCAGTCTTAATGTAACACCTTCTGAATCTTGTTCATTGGTGGTCGAGTTTCAGCCTCCGTTACCCAGGCCATGTCTCTGAGCTTTTGTACTTCTGGGTTTTCCAGGGAGTTTGCAGTTCTGGAATATGACAGCACTGGATGATAAGTGGTTCATGGTCACTTCAGATTTGATTCTTCCAAAAACCTTTACAGTTAACCCCTTAACGACCAGAGGTATTTTTGGTTTTGCATTTTCATTTTTTGCTCCCCTTCTTCTCAGAGCCAGAACTTTTATATTTGGTCAAAATGGCCATGTGAGGGTTTGTTTTTTGACGGACAAGTTGTACTTTCGAACTACACCATTGGTTTTACCATGTAGTGCACTCGAAAACGAGAAAAAAATTCCAAGTATGTTGAAATTGCAAAAGAAGTGCAATCCCACAGTTGTTTTTTTTTTACCGTGTTCACAAAATGCTAAAACTGACCTGCCAATATGATTCTCCAGGTCATTGCAAGTTCATAGCTGACAAACATTTCTAGGTTCATTTTTATTTACAGTGGGGGAAATTAGTATTCGATCCCTTGCTGATTTTGCAAGTTCAATTTTAAAGGTAGGTTAATTCTAACACTGAGTTATAGAATATCAAAAATAAAATCCAGAAAATCGCATTGTATAAATTATATAAATTTATTTGCATTTTGCAATGAGAAATAAGTGTATGATCCCCTACAAACCATTAATAGTTTTTCATGATCTCAGGTTGGGTGAGGGTTTATTTTTTGAGTGCCGAGCTGACATTTTTAATGATACCATTTTGGTGCAGATATGATCTTTTGATCGCCCATTATTGGATTTTAGTGCAATGTTACGGCAACCAAAAAAAACCTAATTCTGGAGTTTTAAATTTTTTTCTCATTACGCCATTTACCAATCAGGTTAATTCTTTTTTTAAATTGATAGATCGGGCAATTCTGAATGCGGCAATACCAAATATGTATGTTTGATATTTTTTATTTTTTTATTCTGAATGGGGCGAAAAGGTTGTCATTTAAACTTTTATCATTTTTTTTTTTTTTTAATACTTTTAAAAACTTTTTTTTTACTTTTGGCATGCTTTAATAGTTCCCATTTGAGACTAGAAGTTGCCATAACCTGATCGGCTCTGATACATGCAGGCGATGATCAGATCACCTGTATGTAGCAGAAATGCTCACTTGCAATGAGCGTCGTCTACCTGGTGGCGCTCATAGCAATCTGGCATTCAAAACCATAGAGGTCTACAGGAGATTCTGGTTGTCATGACGACCCATCATTGACCAGCGATCACATGACGGAGGTCACCGATGGGCTGATTTCCGGCGCAATTGCCGGAAGCACATGTGAAATGCCACTGTCAGCATTTGACAGTGGCATTTAATGGGTTAATAGCTGCGGGTGGATCACGATTCCACCCGAGGCTGTTCTGGGCACGTCAACTGTTCAAAACAGCTGATATGTGCTGGAACCCACGTCAAAGGGAGGGAGTCCGATATAGGCGTACTATTATGCCTGATGTCGGAAAGGGGTTAATGTACTAGTGCTTCTCACAAAATTAGAATATCATCAAAAAGTTAACTTATTTCAGTTCCTTAATGCAAAAAGTGAAAATCATATATTATATAGAGTCATTACAAACAGAGTGATCTATTTCAAAGGTTTATTTCTGTTAATGTTGATGATTATGGCTTACAGCCAATGACAACCCAAAAGTCATTATCTCAGTAAATTAGAACACTTTATAACACCAGCTTGAAAAATGAGTTTAACATCTGAAATGTTGGCCTACAGAAATGTATGTTCAGTAAATGTACTTAATACTGTGTCTGGGCTCCTTTTGCATCAATTACTTTGATGGCTTTGATAGCAGCCTTCAGGTCTGCATTGTTGGGTCTGGTGTCTCTCATATTACTCTTGACAATACCCCATAGATTCTCTATGGAGTTAAGGTCAGGAGAGTTTGCTGGCCAATCAAGCACAGTGATACTATTATTTTAAACCAGATATTGGTACTTTTGGCAGAGGGAAGCATGATGTGCTCTAAAATTTCCTGGTAGATGGTTGTGCTGTCCTTGGTCTTGATAAAACACAGTGGACTCACCCTCTTTTTGGAGTGCGTCCATGACTGTCTTCAGGACATCTGTCAAGTCAGCAGTCTTCCCCATGATTGTGGAGCCTACTGAAACAGACTACGGGACCTTTATAAACACTTAGGAAGCCTTTGCAAGTGTTTTTTGTTAATTATTTTAATTTACTGAGATAATGATTTTTATTTTTCATTGGCTGTAAGCCATAATCATCAACATTAACAGAAATAAACACTTGAAATAGCTCACTCTGTTTTCAATGACTATATAATATGAGTTTCACTTTTTGCATTGCAGAACTGAAATAAATTAGCTTTTTGATGATATTCTAATTTAGTTATAAGCACTTGTACGTCTGTTATTCTCAACACTTTTTTGAAACACTGTGGACAATTTTCAGCAAAACGTTTGATGGTTTTGTGATTATGCCCCATTATCTTACAATTTAAAAAGTACTGCATTCTTGTGTAAGACTTTTTACAATTTTTGACTTTTCCAGAGTCAGTTAAATCTCTTTTTGCCTGAGGAAAATAAGCTGCCTAATAATTCTGCACACAATGATAAAGTGTGTTGATATCCTTAGGCTACTGTTCATCCTCATTACACAAATCCACATCACATGATTTGCTTCATCAATAAGCATTAAAGTTTATTATTATTATACATTTTTATAACGCCATTTATTCCATGCCGCTTTACATGTGAAAGGGGAAAATATAGACAAGTACAATAAATATGGACAAAACAAGGCACACACAAATACAGAAGGAGAGAGGACTCTGACCGCGAGGGCTCACAGTCTACAGGGGATGGGTGATGATACACTAGGAGAGGGTAGACTTGGTCGTGCGGTGGTTCAGTAGACTGAGGATCACTGCAGAATGTAGGCTTGTTGGAAGAGGTGGGACTTCAAGTAATTTTTGAAGGTTTCCATGGTAGGTGAAAGTCTGATGTGTTGGGATAGAGAGTTCTAGAGCATGGGGGAAGCAAGGGAGAAGTCTTGTATGTGGTTCTGTGAACAAGAGATAAGAGGGGAGTAGAGAAGGAGATCTTGAGAGGATCAAAGGTTGCGTGTAGGTAAATACCGGGAGACCATGTCACAGATGTATGGAGGAGACAGGTTGTGGATGGCTTCGTAGGTCATAGTGCCAGCTCATTTTGCTTCAGATTTGCCCTGGAAACCTGATGCAGTGAAAGTCTGTATTTCACTGCGACGTGTCGCCCATCCCCCACCTGCATGGTTTGCCTGCAATGATCTAAGCAACTGTAAGTCTTTCTTCCTTATGTTAATCTTTTTTATTTCGTAATCGTCTTGTACATACTTTAATTATCTCTTATTGTGAAATCTTTTAGACCTTTTGTAAACACTGCCTACCATTTTGGAGGAAAATATAAAACTACTAGTTCCATTTCTCCTTGCTCTATAATATACGGTCAAGTCCTCTGAAGGGAATTACGCTACTAAATTGGTGTGGCCTCTGCCCACATTCTAGAAACAGAGGCTGGTGGCAGCAAGTGTGTGCTGGGCATTGGGTATAGGCCGCAGTGATGGAGCTGATTTTATGTGTATTGCCTAGCTGCGACAAGGAGTAGTTATAATTCCCTTGCTGCAGCATTCCTAATAGCCAGTACACATCCAAGCAGGCCTGTCCGGCGACTAATTATCTTAGGTGCAGTTCCGTGAATGACCTGAGGGTAAGGGGTCACCGGAGAGCTGCGAGTTCCTAAGCAGAACTGATACAGTAAAGATGTATATCTTTGTACCATGTTAGCCAGTAGATAGAAAAATATTTAGAGTTGAGAGTCCTCAGTGGTTGATACCTTTTAATGGCTAACTGAAAAGATGGTAACAAATTGCAAGCTTTTGAGACTACTCAGGTCTCTTCATCAGGCAAAGACTAATACAAAATCTGAAGAATCACATATTTATACACAACACAGCACAGAAACAATGCTTGTTTCTGTGCTGTGCTGTGTATAAATATGTGATTCTTCAGATTTTGTATTAGTCTTTGCCTGATGAAGAGGTAGTCTCGAAAGCTTGCAATTTGTTACCATCTTTTCAGTTAGCCATTAAAAGGTATCAACCACTGAGGACTCTCAACTCTAAATATTTTTCTAAGCAGAACTGGAAAGTGGGATATACATAAATCCCTGCAGTTGGTTACACATTGGAGGCAGAGGAGGGATAACTAAAATAAGCTCCCCTGTGGTAAAGTGTACGGTCAATAGACTAGTTTGCTGTTGTTTCTTCACATTGGTGGCAGTAGTGGGATCATAATCCGTGACCCTCGGGCCCCTGTCCGCGCTTTTCATCACATTTGATGTTTATACAGCTTGAATTTGAAAAATATGCATACAAATGATGATATGGTCAAAATAAGTACTTCACTAATAATTGTGCAAACAGTGTATGTATCTTTGTTTTTTGTCTGTAAAGTGCAGCAATTACAGAAGAATAAATCAGCCATATCTTAGTTCTATTTTTTGAGAAATTTGGATGACAACAAACATTAAAGCTGCACATGATTAATTAAGTTCCAAATGTAACTAAGGGTGCTTTAACATTGCGTTCTGTGTCCCCATCGGGATACACATCCGAAATCACACATAAAACCGGGTACAGACGCATGCACCGAAAGGGCCATAAACTGTAATGATGATGCAGAGTGAACCTAAGCTCTGCCGTGCACTTTTTTAGGAGGTGAACACTCAGATGCAGTCTACTACTCATTCACTCTGTCTGCTGTCACCTTTACAGTCTAAGGCTCCGTCAGCGCATGTGTCCGGACCCCGTTTTGTGGGGAATTTCGGACCTATACCCGGGCGGAGACACAAAACTCAATGTGAAAACACCCTAAAGGTCTTAAAATAAATTGCATAGCTATGTACATAACATTTCACAGTAATACATGGCTCAGAAAAGGTTCTTTTATTAGAAATAATACTACAATTCTTCCATAGAAGAATACATCTGTAAAAGAGGGCTTCTGAGAGAAGCATACAAAACACTTCAGCTTTAATAACCTTAAATCCTTCCTGACATTTGAAGTAAATATATGTCATGGTTGGGGAGAACTTCCCGACGAATGAGGTATATATACATCCACACCGCTCCAGGAAGTTTTAGCCCCTACATGCTGCGATCAATATCGATAGCAGCATTTAGAAGACAGGGAGAGGCAGAGGGCTCCCTCTGCTCTCTGACTGGCACCCCTGCGACATCAATACAATGGCCCAATCATTGCCAGAGTGACCCAACGTTGTCATGATGACATCCAGGTCACAAGGCTATGGCAGGACCCTTGGAAAGAATGGAGAGGTGTGATGATGTAATGGGGAATGATGAGGTCCTAGAACTCACATGGAGTCAAGGTCATCTGAGTGACACACAATGAAAGAGGGAACAGGGCACAAAAGCACCACAGGTGGCTCCTAACCAGTACAATGGCTGCTACTGGCCACAGCACTGATGAAGTGAGCACACCAAAGCCAGCTCAAAGACATGGGTGGTTTGCACCCTGTGCCATCAGAGACTGCAGCAAAGCATACATTTTCTTAATCTGAGCACCACCTGCATGACGAGGCATCTGAATGAAAAGCACGATCTGAAGTGGAGTACATCTGAAGAACGAGAAAAGATCTAAGCCTTCTCCTGCTCCTTTTCATGCTGCAGTAATAGCCTCTTCACCTCCTTCTTCAGCAACAGAACTACCTGGCTCCCTGCAAAGTGAGAATGTGAAAGCACTACCACCTTCAGTGTCACCGAGCATCTGCACACCATCCCATTGAATGGTTAAGCTGTACATTCCCAAACACTGGATCCCATATTCTACATGTGGCAGTGATTTCTAAAGGGCTTAACAATACATTACATTTCTGGTGAGCCATCCCTGCCCTGCAAAAATATATTGCATATATTGCATACAAAATCAGGTGTGCACTGCGCAATGCCATGAGCATAAAGTTGCGCATAACCACTAATGCATGGACCAGTAAGCACAGGTATGGACATTTTATCTCTCTAACTGCCCACTGGTTAATTGTCTTGTAGCAGCTCTGGGCATAGCCAGTTTGATGCACATCCATTTCCTGGCACATGTGCTGAATTTTGAGGTAAAATAAATAAATAAAATAAATAATCCTATGAGGGCAATTAAACACAGTTCATGGTGAAACAGTGAAGTGACCACAATTCTCATTGCTCTTCAGACCTTCTGAGGGCATCACAACAATACCAGACCCCAATCAGAGGGCAATAAAACTTTCACACTCCTTATCTATGAACTGTTCCAATATTATGTTCATCTCTATCTCCCATGACAGATCTGCTTCACATCACTTGTCTTATCTATTGCATTGTTTCTGTGCTGTGTGGTGTATAAATATGTGATTCTTCAGATTTTGTATTAGTTTAGCCTGATGAAGAGACCTGAGTAGTCTTGAAAGCTTGCAATTTGTTACCATCTTTTCAGTTAGCCATTAAAAGGTATCAACCACTGAGGACTCTCAAGTCTAAATATTTTTCTATCTATTGTCTAACACGGTACAAAGATACACATCTTTCCAGTAACACAATTCTCATGTAACTTTGCTTCATGCAGCACTTGTTTAATACTCTTTCTACAACTTTCAAACATTGGTGTGTTGGTGGCTTTCCTTCCTGGGTTATTTAGTACTACTTACCAGTTTACATATAAAGAATACTTTACCACACTCTGCACATTTGTGTTATAATCATGTGTTCATTATGTTAATCTATGCTGTTACCTCTTTGTAGTTGTGATGCCTCAATCAGGCAATTTACTGTCATCATCTATTTACAATACCTTTTATGTATATCTATATTAATATTCTGATTTAATAAAAACTATATTTTATAACTTCTGGGTCTCCAAATTAGATACATGGCCCGAGATTGCATTGTACAGAAGGGAAAAAAGTATTTAGTCAGCCACCAATTGTGCAAGTTCTACCACTTAAAAAGATGAGAGAGGCCTTTAATTGACATCATAGGTAGACCATAACTATGAGAGTCAAAACGAGAAAACAAATCCAGAAAATCACCTTGTCTGATTTGGCAAGATTTATTTTGAAAATTATGGTGAAAAATAAGTATTTGGTCATTAAAGGGAATCTGTCACCCTAAATTGGCGGGATATTTAAATGATGGCAGTCAGGTCAGATGGGTGGTGTTTTGGGTACTTGCATTAACATGTTGTTTGCCGCTGTCTCCATTATTTCTGGGAATTGTAAATACTTTTTTCCCACTGTATGCCTTGGAGGAGCTGCTAGCACGTGGAAAGTGTACTGCTGGAACGTGTGTTTATCATGGCAGGGAGTGTGATCACAGACAGGCACATGGTTCTGTCCACAGTCAATGTGAGCAAGCTCACATTCATTAAACTGAACCAGGTGTGGATCCCACAGGGCTTGTCCGTAACTTTGGATGAATATAGAAGTATATCTGCCGCACCCAGCCATTGTATCACTCCACCACAGTTTGTTTGTTCTAGTTTCCCTTCATAATGTTTTGTGGCTTACCCAAATTAAAATAAAAAAAATAAAAGGAGGGAGTTTTGCAAAGTACACACACAGGCTCTTCTGCAGAGTACCCCCATAGAAGCTTTTTTCAGAGTACTCCCACTGAGACACGTGCAGACATAGGTTTTTCTGGCACATTATTCCCACATAGTGCCCGCACAGAATTGATTTAGATATGATGTCTAACAGCTTCCACGTTTTAAATGGAAACTGCTGTTGTGAATTGATGTGTTGCTTTTTATTTTTCAGCTTTGACTGAATGTTTTGTGTTTGCATCTACAGTCATGGCCAAAAGTTTTGAGAATGACAC
>VIAB01024216.1:20086-31455 GCA_009801035.1 Oophaga pumilio | reverse complement strand
TTATATTGTATGGCAGGGATGCATTATACTCTGAGGGTTCTACATTATATTCTTTGGGGTGGCTGCATTATTCTCTATGAAGAACTATGGGGTGCATTATACTATGTGAAATTATTTGTACTATATGGAGCACTATGAGGATTGTATTATACTATATGGAGGACTTAGCAGTGTTTTTTAACATATGGAGGACTATGAGGAGTGTATTATACTATATGGAGGACTGAGAAGTGTATTATACTATATGTAGGACTGAGTGTATTTTAATATATGGAGGACTATGAGGAGTGTATTATACT
Source organism: Oophaga pumilio (assembly GCA_009801035.1). Taxonomy (NCBI): domain Eukaryota; kingdom Metazoa; phylum Chordata; class Amphibia; order Anura; family Dendrobatidae; genus Oophaga; species Oophaga pumilio. The sequence goes on along the minus strand of VIAB01024216.1, from coordinate 31,156 downwards.
ATATGGAGAACTGAGGAGTGTATTATACTATATGGAGGACAGAGGAGTGTATTATACTATATGGAGGACTATGTGGAGTATATAGTACTATATGGAGGACTGAGGAGTGCATTATGCTATATGGAGGACTATAGGGAGTGTATTATGCTATATGGAGGACTATGGGGCACATTATATTATATGGAGGACTATGGGGTGTGCATTATACAATATGGAGGACTGTGGTGCACATTATACTATATGGAGGACTAAGCGGTGTATTATACTAAACAAGCAAAATGCTGCATATTTATCGAGTGATTGGATTGTTTATGCTGGAACAAAAATCATTGTTCTCAGCAGCACATCGCCCGGTGAAAACTGCAGATGTGCTGCTGATAACATGATACTGTATGGGGACAGATTGATCTATTATTGATTGTTCTGTCCCATCATTATTCCTCAGCCGGTGGAAAGAGGCCAGGAAACAAGTGTCCAACGACTTCAATATTGTCGATCACACTCGTTTAGCGGCCTGAACTCAGCGCACATAAATACACCCGAAATGTTTCTGTGTGATGTGCAATATGTTAGCATTTGGGGCCCCATTTTAAACTTTTGCCTAGGGCCCCACTTTGCCTAAAAACTGGCCCTGTGTATGGCAACAGTTAAGGGACAAACAAATTATTTCAGATATAGAAAAACAACGAGCCTATGTATGTTTTTTCTTCCAAATGCTTCTACACACAGAGCTTTAGTTTAATTGAGATATTTACTGCCACTACATCTGACAGACTGGAGTACTATAGCCAATGACTGCCGATGTCACGGTTGTATGAATATATAAACAGCGAAACCACTAAAGGTCATTTACAATATATATGTGTATTGTATACAGGGCGATTTACTCGAAAAAAGGCTTGAAACATTCTGTAACAACTCTCGCTAGGACAAAACTCCCTGAGTCGGAGCGATGATGTAAGCCCCGGATAGCTGTCACGACATTTAACTTCTATTTACGATTTCTAGGTGCATGACCCCATATCCCTTCACTCAGTCACTTGACATTTCATCAGGATGGTAGTATACAGTATTGAGAAGTACGTCTTCAAGGTGCAAAGCTATTGGGTCACCAATCATGGGTCATGTTCAAGGAAACATCTATAAAAATAAGTCCAGCACTCCGAAATATTTAAAAAAAATCCAATCTGAAATTACTGCTATTTCCCCCCTATATGCCTGCTGATACACTGTGTAAGACTGGGGTGCCAGGGGCCCACCAGTAGCCAATTCTAGGGCCCCATTTTTCAGCTTCGTGCAAATGTGACATTATCCTCAATCACAAATGTTTATAACAATGAACTGGGTAGATTGTTAAAGGAATAAGATGCTGCCTTTGTCTGTACATAGTCATTCATATATATTGTGCCAAGTACTGCTCATATAAGTGGGTGATGGCCCACTCTTGCACAGAGGCCCACCGGAGGATTCTCCTGTTCTCCTGTGGGCCGGTCCAAACCTGCCAATACGTTCAGGGACATGGAGTGCTGCATTGAAATGTGTCTAGAAGACGAAGATCACTTCCAGCATCACATGTAATACAATCCACATTCGTCATGGTGTGTAGCATATCTTTTTGGTTCAGATCTCTCCATCCTAAAGGGAGTTGCAACAGAATATTCTAGGCCTCTTTCAAGTGAATCTCCCTGTAGTATTGTTATAAGATCCCACACTCCTAAATAATCAAACCTTGTCTCAGGCCCTCATATTATCAGACCTCTAAATATCAAACTTATCAGACCACGGACCCCTAAATTATCAGTCTCCTAAATGTTAGACCTCATACTCATTAATATCAAACCCCAAGCTAGAATACTAAATTATCAGCCCCCATATTTTTACCTAATTTATTAGACCCTTTATCAGATCCATAAATATTTAATCCACAGACCAGAGCCATGAGCTTTTTTTTACTCCAGGGCTGTGGCATGCTGAAGCTTTTGACACTGGGTTTTGTCGGATTCTATGACATACAAAATGTTAACACTGGCCAGAGCCCAGACCTTGTATGAGCAGTTGCACACAACCAGTGCCAGGACATTGTATGCGGGTCCAGGCTTACCTTACGTCATGAGACCTGTGGAGAAGATCACTGAGCACAAGTGATCTATGGGGTGGTCTTTATGATCTTGAGGTTATTTTATCAATGCGAAATATCACTGTGCCATCTATAGTACGAGTCGTATGTACTGACTATGCACTGCCTCCCCAACAGGAAATCAACATAAAGGAACCGTTCAACGTGGCTTTATTTAAAGTCATCCTATAAGAAGGCAATCATTTTGGAACATTGCAGAACTTGAATAGCAAATCAATATTCGGACAGCTTTATTTCGGTGCACCAGGGCATGCGACATCACCTGCACCTAGTCGCAGTTTGTACTCTGGTCTCAGTGGGGCCCATTTTCCCACACATGGTATTCACAGCAGTCGTCACTGTGCAGAAGCCCAGAATCCTTCTGGTTCCTCAAAGGCAGGTCTACCAGGCACCCGCACACCTCACTTGGACGGCCTTGTACTGCTTAATGTCTTCTTTCAGAATCTGGCCTTACTTCACTAGCTTCTGCCAATAAAGCCCGTTCCCTGCTGCAGACCTTTCTGCGCAGTGTCCACAGCTCGGTGACTAACATCACTCCCTCATGTAACATAATAATAACTTAACTGGTGAATAGTCAGCTAGAGGTTACCTTTACCCTTTTACAAGGATAGAAGTAAGGTATTCCAGGAGTGCAAGGAATCTTTCACACTCCTTGAGGAATGAGGGCCACAGAAAAGGGGCCCAGGAACTGCTTGTAGCTTTGTCAGTGAGGACAACTAAGACATGAATTAGAGGAAGAGGGTAAGCGAACATTTTGTTCATTTCTGGAAAACTTGGAATAACTTTGAAAAGATGAGAACAGTGAGTGAATGAGAAGTTCCAGAGACGACCATCAAAGAGAATCAATAGTACAAATAAACATCTCTGGAAATGGAGTAATCAGACTGCTATTGTTCAGGGAACCAGGAATTCAGTTCTTCAGACCCAAGGGGGATTTTTGTCCGAGGTCGTCCAGTTGTTTGTTTCTCTGCTTATTTATGTTTTTCAAACACAGATCTCAATAGATGGATGGATTTCTGGAAGTTCACCTGACTATGCAACTACAATTATCCTCCAATTACCAGAATGATCTACAGTGTTCAGAGCTTTTGTGAGCCCCATGCAGAGATATGACCTGTTTCCCCTGACATAGCTAAACTGTTGTCATGAAAGCCAGATGAATTACAGTGCTGTTTGATTACAATAAACATAGGGAACAAAGGAAATCCTTCCTCGGCTATTGTCAGGTGAGCTTTGCATGTACATTTAGGAAAACACCTATTATTGACAAAGGATTTGAATGGATCAGTATTATACATAATGTGGGACACCCCTCGTATTTAGAAATAAATCAATAAGTCCTTTCTTTGGACTTGTGGTAAGTTTGCTTTCAGGTCTTGTCAAGCATACAGGAAAGCAAACTTGAAATAGGAAGTCTATATTTTATTGCTAGGCAATAATCTCTTTAATTTCTTTTTTGGTGATCCTTTCCATGCACGTAACAGAAATGTTGTTGTAGCAACATTAGTCCATAGGGGGTGCTGGCTATTTTCTCTGAGTCATCTGTGCATATAAACAATAAGCAATTAACCGCAGTGAAATGAATCACGTACAATAATGTTAATCAGAGATAATGTCCTATTTGGTACATACAGTGGGTACGGAAAGTATTCAGACCCCTTTAAATTTTTCACTCTTTGTTTCGTTGCCGCCATTTGGTAAATTCAAAAAAGTTCATTTTTTTCTCATTAATGTACACTCTGCACCCCATCCTGACTAAAAAACAGAAATGTAGACATTTTTGCAAATTTATTAACCCCTTTGTGACGGAGCCAATTTGCAGCTTAATGACCGGGCCAATTTTCACAATTCTGACCACTGTCCCTTTATGAGGTTATAACTCTGGAACGCTTTAACGGATCCTTCTGATTCTGAGAATGTTTTTTCGTGACATATTGTACTTCATGTTAGTGGTAAAATTTCTTCGATACAACTTGGGTTTATTTACAAAAAAAAAATGGAAATATGGCGAAAATTGTTAAAAGTATGCAATTTTCAAACTTTTGATTTTTATGCTCTTAAATCAGAGAGATATGTCACACAAAATACTTAATAAATAACATTTCCCACATGTCTACTTTGCATCAGCACAATCTTGGAAACAACATTTTTTTTTGGTAGGAAGTTATAAGGCTCAAATAAGCAAAAGTAACAGTGAGGGATCCTGTGAGGGGACGATCCGAGCGTACGGAGCACGGACTAAGGAAACAGAAGCTGCGGCAGAATGTGTCAAACGCAAAGGATAAAGAAATCTGGGATATTTTGGTCCCTGACAAACCGATAGAAAGGCTGTAAGTGGATTTTACATTTGATGTGAAGTGGTAGATTGCTGGAGGAAAAAGACATTCATCAAGGAAAACAATGAAAAGTCTGTAAATCCGCCTGAGGAAGGCAGCGGTCCGCGGGAGAAACGCGTAGTGGTTTAATAAAAGGTTTGTTTACCACTAACCCATTGCAGTGTACTCCATAGCCATAGCGCTCCTGAAATTGACCACATGCATATTTTTTCCAAAAAACGTCGATATTCCTTTTGAAGGATTGTGGCTGGAGCAGTTTGGGGCCATAGAGAGTATCTCCAGGCAATAGGACCTGAAGTGACGTCACATCCTGTGAAGTTGTATCACGTGACTGGATCTTGTGCCCACATGACCAGACCAGGAAGCACAGGAGCGGTCCCGGAGTAACAGAGCAGGAGTGCACGGAGACGTCCGCTACCGAGGTTGTGCAGGGGTGCGCAACCCTTCCAGGTGAGAGGCTAATCCCCCCACCTTTTATTGAAATAGCTCCATCAAACCACCAGGTGCTTGTCATGCTGCTCTCTTCTATGTTTATTGTTTTACATAATCATCAACATTAACAGAAATAAACACTTGAAATAGATCTCTCTGTTTGTAATGACTCTATATAATATACGAGTTGCACCTTTTTTTTTATTGAAGAACTGAAATAAATTAACTTTTTGATGATATTCAAGTTTTGTGAGAAGCACGTGTCTATGCATATACACACAGTCGGCCGCCATTAGTGAGGGATTGGAAAAAGCCATAGGGCGCAGTCAGACGGCAGTGTGAATGGGACCGGAAAAGGACCACAGTGCATGCCTGGGTGGGACAGCTTCATATATTTTTATGCAGCTGTTAAGCCTAGGTCAGGAGACCCACTGACCGGTCCGATTTATATGGCCGTCTGACTGCGCCCATAGAAGGAATGAGTCATATAGCTAATATCAGGCAATATTTTAAAGTGAACATTTCCTTTTTGCTACTAAAACATGGATTAAGTTGAATTTCCTGTTTTATGCTATTCCTAGACATATATTTAGCAAAGCCAAGTGTGCTACTATTAGATTCATCATTGTTAAAATGTGGGTATGAGGTAACCTTAAATTGCACCGTCAGGTTTTTCAAGAAGATTGCGGTGAAAGCAGCATGAAATTGTTGACACTCTTATTTGTAATTGCTACGTTTAGTGGACCACTTTACAGAGAATGCTATGCTGTTTCTCTTTTCGTTCCCTTCATAAGCCATGTTATTACTAGATTTGGCATTGATAGCCCTCAATTAAATGAAAATTCATACCACTTCATAAAATAAAAATACATAAATAGATAAAAATAGAAAATTAATTCAAACAATTGCAGTAAAACTGTCCTGACTGCAATCTCCGATTTAAAATTATACAAGAACTCAACATTTGGATACTTGCGGAGGGTTTACATTGCTCGATTTTGCAGAGTGAAACGTCCAGCGATCCAGTTCATAGTCTGTTTACACAGGCAGACCGAACTTAACGATGCTCACTTAATGGTCTGTAGTAGATCAGTGATTATAGGATGACAGTGTTGTCATTGTTGTCGGCAGCACGAGTCTTGTTTATGCAAGACGATGTGCTGCCAAAACCTATGATTTTTTGTGAAAACCAGCATGTGCAAGACTGCAAGTCTACTGCGCACGCGTACATTAATGTGTTAAGTAATCTAAGCAATCTATTATAGGGATGATACCAGTGCTAATAAGTACACGTGGGTGTCTCTCATTTTCCAGATAGTATCTTTATGCATGTGTGTGGCCCAGCGGCACCTTTTGCGTACTTGCTTACTTATACTACTCTACCCTCACTTAGATTGCTTAGCACACGCTCTCGCCTGCACAAAACCACCTATTGATTTCATGTATCACTTCCATACTGCCAAAATCAGCTGATTTCTGGTTTTCACCGTTGGCGCATGCGCCAGTTTCCATGCTTGCCATTGTCTGTACTCCTCCTCCAGTAACATTACAACAGCTGATTTTTATTAACATTTCATTCATTTGTATATAAGATGCATGCTACACATTTTCACTTTCAGGCCCCTGAGGAAGCCACACCTTGTTGGTGAAACACGTTGGGCATCCTGCCCTGTCATGTGCGTCTACCTTTCTTTGATCCAAGCCACCATACCTGCTTCTTGACATATACCATTGGCATCACGGTCTTTGTATGCCCCTTTTTCCTCTTTCATTCATTAAGAGGTCCCCTCCAGCACTATCAACACTTTTTTGTATCTGCAAATCTCGCTTTCCAATAAATTTACAGTGCACATGCTCTTTCAAGTGAATGCTATTTATGTTTTCATTTGTGGTACATTTTTTGCCCGCTACATATTTTATGTGTGAATTTCTGCATGTTTTTGATTTAATTGGGCATTTGAGGAATATAATTTTGCTAGTGCCAATGCTGGGTATATTGCCTTACTGTAGGGACTCCTTGGCATGGTGATTGGTACAGTTTGTACTGCTTTCTCAATGGGATATTAAGTTTGGTGGCAGAAAGGACCTTTTATCTTCCTGGTATCGGGTCAAACGGTAAGCCACGTGATCGATGAACGAATGGAAGGACTCCTAAGGCGTATGCGCGCAGCACCCGCCGTGTTCCACAAATGCGCCCGGCCATCAAGCGTAACTGTCCAGGTTGCTGGATGCAGTGACAGACAGAAGGCAGAGCAAGGGTTAACAACTTTAATTTAACAATGAGACACTCCCCACACGGAGGTCAGCAGTTAAATGAGGAAAGTAAACAGTTAAATGGCGGAAAGAGCAGTTCAAATGCAAAGGGTTAAAGAACAATGGATGAGGTAAAGTCGATTCACTTGGATAACTTATCCTGTCAGTCGTTTCCCAGGCGGGGGTGTTGCTAAACAAACGGTCGCGCAAACAATGGCTGGCGCGGGGCTTGTCTGGTGAGGTCCTAATGATCCGTCTTCTGGCGGCAGCGGTTGGTTTCCGGTACCTTCCGCTGGGCCCCTAGTCCATTAATTGATGCAGCTGAGGATGAGAAAAATCAGGGTTCAATGTAGACTGGCAGGTATATACTGGTAGCCCAGAGCATAAACGTCTATCCCGTACCCAGTCTCTCTTAGGCAGCGCACTCGCTGTACTCACGGCCAAGGAGTGTGCCGCCCCTGACTCTCTGGCAGTCACTGGGTACACTGCAGGCTTCTCTCTCAAGTCCCTGTTGGTAGTAGCAGGGATGATCTGGCACAAGCCTGCGCGGTATCGGTGCTCGAGGGATGGAGCACTCCTCTCTCTCTGCCGCGCGCCGTCTGCTGCCGCCAAAACTGACCGCTTCCGCGCGCGCTTTTGCTGCTGCCGCTTAGCTGCACCCCCTACTTCCTGGTGCAGAGGTTTGTCTGGTCCCCAATACTTTCCCCCGGACAACAGAGGAGACAGCCCCAATAGTTCCGGACCCGGCACAGAACAGGTACCCATGGTCCGGTCCCTCTCCTTACACATGAGCGAGGGTATATGAGGATTCACAGCCCTCAGTCATGCCCAGAAAGCCGGATCGCACGCAGGACAGACGTCAGATGTAGTGTGAATAAGATGAAAATATTCTTGAATGCTGGTGTTAAATCTGTGACATATCACTGCAACTACGAAATGTATGACCTTAACGATGACATCACATGCTGTAAAAATAATATAATATCCAGTAACAATACATGATAGATTTCCTGGATACGTTAGCACTTTAGGACGTACAAGGAGTTCTTACCACTGACTTGTACACGAAACCCACTGACCGTAATAGTCTTTTACATTATCAGATCTTACATCCCAACCCCATGAAACAGGCAATTCCAAAATCACAGTTTCATAGAATACGGCGGATAGTAACGGATGAAGCACTATGCACGAAAAGGCTCAATGAAATGAAGATGAAATTTAAAGAGAGACGTCATCTGGACCATGTACCTTGGACCATCTGTACCATGTAGGGAAACGTCTAAACCCACAACTTCTACACGTCCCAAAACAATGAATCGTATTCCATTTGTACACACTTACCACCCATTCACATACATAATTCACATAACCATTAAAAAAACTGGAACATTTTACAGTCAGCTCACCCAGACATTAAGGAATTCCAACAACCCTTTTTGCCGTGCTTCAAACGGGCACCTAATCCCAGAGATTCTTAAGTCAGAGCAGACGATGGAACGGCAAACCCTCATAACAAACGACGCTTTCTTCAAACTCCAAAAACAGGTACTTTCCCATGTTTAAATTGCCATCAATGTAACAATGTTCTAAACGGCAATGTGCTTCATCATCCTTACTCAGCAGGACATACTCCATCAAGGATTATTCCACCTGTGACACTTCCTTTGTCGTTTACTTGATCAAATGCCCATTTGGCTTGCTGCAGTAAAGATGTATATCTTAGTACCGTGTTCATGTGGCTTGCTGTACATTCGGGAAACCACCCAACCAGTAAAAGACAGGATATCCAAACACAAGCCCACAATAAGATGCAAGAATTTCTTGTTACCAATACCCCATCATTTCATTTCCGCAGGCCACAATATTACACAGTTGAAATTTCAAGTAATCGAGCACATCCCCCTCCCAGGCGGGAAGGTGACCGTATAGGCATTTTAAAACGCAGGGTGGCTTTCTGGATCCACAAATTACAAACACTATCCCCCAAGGGCCTAAATGAGAATTATAACGTACTGTCCCTCCTATAACTTAGGGGATATAACGTCATGCCTTCTTGGAACAGGACCTATTTTTCTCCATACAAATGTAGGGGGTACCACATTAGGAAATTTCAGTCGGAATCTTTGAGCATATCGGTGACAGGGATAACATCGATTATTATAACAATCATTAATTAGGTGTTCCTTGTGAGAGCCTTTTGATAAACAAATGCTATTGTTCATTTTCACTCTACTAACTTTGTATATCCTTTTGACAGAGTCACTTATATTGAACTGCATGACAAGTTTTCCTGATCCATGACCTCATCCCTTTCTCAGATTTCCCTAACCCCAAGTTACCAGCTCGACTGCCTGATACACCATGGAAGCACTTTTATTGTCCTTATACCTTTAGTGCATGTGAGGTATTATAATACAGTAGTCCACCGATCAGCATAATAGTTTTGGCCAGTGAAACCCACAAATTTCTGGTTTAAATAAAATACCGCTCGTGGAATGCACACATCCTATGCATGGAACACATGGATGTCATTTCTGGCCAGTGGAACGCACAAATTTCTGGTTTAACTAGACATACTGCTCGTGTAACGCACACATACTATGCGTGGAACGCATGGATGTCATATCCAGTAACGTCACTTCCGGGCGCGACGCTTGTTGCAGGGAAACGCCATGAGTGTATGCAAACAGTCACATATGGGCATTACACTAGACGACTAGCGGTAAATACCACTTCCGAACCCGGCGTCCAATCACCCCATGGTTATGGTAAGCACTAATTATAATAAGCACAGAATACAACTAATGGTATAATCGGACACCCAGGGTCTTACTTATGGTTTTGTAGCCCATTCCAGCTTTGTGCAAGTCTATGATCTTGTCCCTGACATCCTTATGAAGCTCTTTGGTCTTGCCCATGTTGTAGAGGTTAGAGTCTGACTGATTAATTGAGTCTGTGGACAGGAGTCTGTTATAAAGGTGACTATGTAAGACAGCTGTCTTTAATGCAAGTAACGAGTTGATTAGGAGCGTCTAACTGTTCTGTAGGAGCCAGAACTCTTAATGGTTGGTAGAGGATCAAATACTTATTTCTCACTGCAAAATGCAAATAAATTTATAAAATTTATACAATGTGATTTTCTGGATTTTATTTTTGATATTCTATCTCTTAATTTTTTAAAATAACCTACCCTTAAAATTATAGACTGTTCATGTCTTTGTCAGTGGGCAAACTTACAAAATCAGCAAGGGATCAAATACTTATTTCCCCCACCGTAAGATAACAAACCGAAACAAAGAAATGCTAGCAAGGGCAGGGTACCGATATATAGAGATAATCAGAATATTCAATGAATAGAAATTATAGCCCTGCAACCGAAATGCTGGACAATATATAGTTAGTTACGAACAATTGGATAAAAACAAGGGAAAAAAAGAAGAAAAAAACGACCATAAAGTCCAAAAGGTAACGTGCTGAAACGCGCGTTGGGGAGGCACACCATTCAGGAGAGTGAGACCCCACTACTTCTGTAAGCAGTCTAATACGATTATAACCATTTCATTCGTGACTTGATCTTTACATATTTTGGTGGTCTCATCTCAACCCAGTAGTACTGCTGTTCCAATGTGCTTGTATATCAGTTTACTAATCGTTCCTATCCACATTTTGGGTTCATACTGATATTTCTTTGACACCTTCTTTACACAGAGTTTGTTTTTTTTGTTTTTGACAATTTTAGCACTTTGCACTTTATGGTTGATTCCTGATAACTCTTCACATGCACTTTATATGCTTTTTTGATATTTATTACCAATTTTTGTCTATGGATTTTTTGTCATCACATTGAGAACCGCATTTTTTGGCCTGATTACCGTATTTTTCAGACTATAAGACGCACCGGACCATAAG
>VIAB01024211.1:4740-31909 GCA_009801035.1 Oophaga pumilio | reverse complement strand
TGTGTCCAAACTTTTGGTCTGTACTGTATATATACAGTATATTATAAAAGAAGAAAAGCCGGCAATTCATCTGACGTGTAGTGTAAAATCACTGCAGGAGCAAACAGCATAGAAGAAATGGATTACATACAGGAAATACAAATAGAATAAATAGGTAGATATATAGATGTCAGTGACAAATACAATTAGTACAGTGTGCATGGAGTTTACTGTACATGTATTTAATTAATAAGAGATTATTTTTTGGAAAAAAAATGGCTTGGGCTCCAGCACAATTTTCATAACCAGCAGAGGGAATGCTGACAGCTGGGGGCCAATGTTTATAGCCTGAGAAGGGGGTAATACCCATGGAGTTTTCCAGGCTATTAATATCAGCTCACAGCTGTATAATTAGCTTTTATTGGCTATTAAAATGGGGGACTCCCCCTAAAATTGACATGGGGTCCCCCTATAATTAATAAACTAATTAACAACAAAGACTATGCAGACTGCTGCGGACTGACATTAATAGCCTAGGAAGGGGCCATGGATACTGGCCCCCCAAGGCTAAAAACATCAGCTCTCTGCTGCCCCAGAAAAGGCGCATCTCTAAGATGCGCCAATTCTGGCACTTAGCCTTGCTCTTCCCACTTGCCCTGTAGCAGTGGTAAGTGAGGTGATTGTTGGGGGATTGATATCACCTTTGTATTGTGAGGTGACATCAAGCCCCGAGGTTAGTAATGGAGAGGCATCAAGAAGACGCCCCATTACTAACCCCATAGTCACATAATCGTCATCTGCAAAAGAGTTAAAAAAATAAACAACAATATTCCTCACCTTTCCGCAGAGATGCTGCCAATCTATTTGTCCCACGACGGGTCTAGCTCTACTACATCTAGATTGCAGGCTGCATGGTTGCATGATGCGACTATGCAACCTGTCATCCAGTAGACACTGATCACCGTGTGACCAGGTCATCTGGGGAATGGGTGAGGTCGTAAGTATGGTTTAATTAGGATTATTAAAGGAGTCTGGGTCATTCTTTCAATTAAAGGACTTTTTTCTGGGTGTCTGTGTTTTCATACAATGTGACTATGGGGTTAGTAATGGGGCGTCTTAGGCTGGGTTTACATTGCACTAATGGCAATGGGCTGACAGCATGCGTTACACAGCGGCACTAACGCTATGTAACGGATGCATTAGCACACCCATAGACTGCCATTATGTAGCGCATCGCTAATGCATGTCATAATCGGCATGCGTTAGCGATGTGCCGTCTGTCATGGTTTGCTGAGTTTGTGGGAAAAGGTAGGTTAAGGGTTAATTTGGATGGCCTCACTCTGGGATTCTGGGAGGCTTCTTATAGCCTCATTGTGGAGCCATTCCCTGTCGCTTATACTTTGACCCTTGGCCGAGTGTGTGTGACCCTGTGCTTTGTGCTTGTGATTCTCTATGCTTGCTTGGTTTTGACTTGGTTCTGTTCCTGTTACGAGTTCTGCCTGCCCCTCCTGTACTATGTTGTTATCTTGTGTATGACCCCTGGCCTTTGTCCTGACAATTCTCTGTTTACCCCTCCTGTACTGCATTGCTATCTCCGTGTATGACTCCTGGCTTATGTTCTGACTATTCTTTGCTCGCCCCTTCTGTACTGCGCCGTCCTCTCCGTGTATGACCCCCGTTTGTTTGACCTGAGTTTCCCTCTTTACTAATCCAGGATCCCTGGAGAGTCCTGCACTCTGCTTCAGCAGGACGCTAAGCCCCGCCTCCTGTGGTCACATGATCGCAGGTCCTTTTGCTTACTGCTACCTTCAGTGTCTCCTCTCACCGGGCCCTTCCTCCGCAGTGTGGGTGAGTCACCCTGTTCAGCCATGGCAGTTCGCTGGCGCTGACAGGGTCGTTACATGGTCATTCTGTGATGGACCCTCGGACGCGGTCTGCAGAGTTCGGGGGTCCATCACCGCTAGCACAGATGGAGCATCTGCACTAGCGTGATCACATAACGCGATCTTTAAAAGGCACTTGCATTAGCGCAGTCCGTTTAACGCATGTGAACCTTGCCTTATTGATGCCTCTCCATTACTAACTTCGGGGCTTGATTCCCCCGAGGCTAAGTGCCAGAATTGGCGCATCTTAGAGATGCGCCTTTTCTGGGGCGGCTTAGAGCTGATGTTTTTAGCCTTTGGAGGCCAGTATCCATGGCCCCTTCCTAGGCTATTAATATCAACCCGCAGCTGTCTGCATAGCCTTTGCTGGTTATTAATTATAGGGGGACCCTACGTCTTTTTTTTAGGGTCCCCCATTTTAATAGCCAGTAAAAGCTAAGTATACAGCTGTGAGTTGAAATTAATAGCCTGGGAATCTCCATGGGTATTACCCCCTTCCTAGGCAATAAACATCGGCCCACAGCGGGAGCCCACGCCATTTTTCCGAAAAATAATCTTTTATTAATTAAATACATGTACAGTAAGCTGCACACACACTATACCAATTGTATGTGTCACTGACATCTATATATCTCCCTATTCTATTTGTATTTACTGTATGTAATCCATCTCTTCTATCCTGTCGGCTCCTGCAGTGATTTTACAGTACACGGCAGATGAATTACCGGCTTTTCTTCTATCTATATATCTATCTATCTATCTATCTATCTATGCAATATAAATACATATGTATGTGTGTGTGTGTCACGGACATCTATATAACTATGTATGTATTCTATGTGTATATATCTATTCTATTCTAACCTGTCAGTGTGATTTTACTGTATGCGGCACATGAATTGCCGGCTTTTTAAAGGATACCGGTGCGTAAAAATCTGACACTCCTCATATGGTCTAAGTGCTCTACGATTTTTTTTCTCGCACCCATAGGCTTGCATTGATGAGTCTTGGAAAGTCTCTGTGGCAATCGGCGCATCCTGCGATTTTACACGCACGCTGAATACACCCGAGAAAATAAACGGTGATGTGCGCTGCCCCATAGATTAACACTGGGCGAAGTGCTATGCAATGTTTTCTCGCATAGCACTCACCCATATTCTACGGTAGTGTGACGCCGGCCTAAGGGTGAGTCTATACTATTTTCTATTCTCTGGCCTAAAAAATATTAGAACTTATTAGATGGGTAAAAAAGCCATGCATGAAAGACATTTTTTATGGCACATATGATGACTTTTATGAAAAAATCTCTGAATAGAGCTTCTGAAGCATATGTACAGTGGCTTGCAAAAGTATTCACCCCCTTGGCTTTCGACTTGTTTTGTTATATTACAACCTGTGTTTAAATATTTTTGTAATTCAATTTGTGTGTGATGCATCAGCACTAAATAGTCTAAGTTGGTGAAGTGAGAAAAATGTAGGCAAAAATTTATGGGATCAAATACCTTAACTAAAGATTGGCATGTACATATGTATTCACCCCTTTTGTTATGAAGCCCCTTGCTGGTGCAAGCAATTACATTCATAAGTCACATGAAGACCAAGGAGATCTCCATACAAGTCAGGGACTAAGTTGTTGAGACGTACAAGTCAGGATTGGGTCATACAAAAATATCCCAATCAATGATGATCCCCTGGAACACCATCAAATCCATTATCATCAAATGGAAAGAACATGGTACCACATCAAACCTGCCAAGAGAGAACCACCCACCAAAACTCTCAGCCCGGGCAAGGAAGGCATTAGTCATAGAGGCAGAACAGGGACCTAAGGTAACCCTGAAGGAGCTGCAGAGTTCCCGAGCAGAGACTGGAGTATCTTCCCAAACAGCCACAATAAGCCGTACATTCCATAAAGGTTGCCTTTATAGAAGAGTGGGCAGAAAAACAGCATTTACTTACACACAGAACTTGTAAGGCTCATTTTGAGTTTGTCAAAAGTAATTTGGTAGACTATCCAAATGTATGGAGGAAGGTGCTACGATCAGATGAGACCATAATTGAAGTTTTAGGCCACCAAGGTAAACGCTATGTCTGGAGCCAAACCAACAGAGCTCATCACCCCAAGAACACCATCCCCACAGTGAAACATGGTGGCAGCATCATGCTGCGGTGGATATTTTTATTTTTTGGCAGTAGGGACTGGGAACACGGTTCAAATCGAGGGGAAAATGGATGGTGTGAAATTCAGGGATATTCTTAAGCAAAACCTGTTTGTCTGTCAGTGATTTGAGACTGGGACAAAGGTTCACTATCCAACAAAACAATGGCCCAAAGCGTACTGCTAAAGCAACTCTCAAGTGATTTAAGGGGAAACATATAAATGTTTTGGAGTGGCCTAATCAAAGCCCAGACCTTAAACCAACTGAGTATCTGTGGTCAGAGTTAATGATTTCTGTTCACCAGAGGAAACCATCTAACTTGAAGACGCTGGAGCAGTTTTGCCTTGGGGAATGGCCAAAAATCCCAGTGGCAAGATGTGGACAGCTCATAGAGACTTATCTAAAGCAACTTACAGCTATAATTGTGGCAAAAAGAGGTTCCACAAAGTACTGACTTTATGGAGGTGAATAGTTATGTACACTGAAGTTTTCATTTTTTTTTTACTATTTGTTGTTTGCTTTACAATAAAAAGAAAAACAAAAGTTCACTGTTGTAGGCATGTTTTTTACATGAACTGATGCAATCCCTCAAAAAAACAATGAAATTCCAGGTTGTGAGGTAGCAAAACACGAAAATTGCCTAGGGGCGAACACTTTCGCAAGCCACTGTAAGTAACTAGAGCATTACACAATCACATAGAATCAGGTGATATAGGTTTACTGGTACATTTCGTTAATCAGGTATATTTATAATGCAATTTTATTTAACTAAGTTCTAGATTTTTTTTAGTATTCGTGGTAATCAATCGAGTGCATGATTTACAAAATAAAGAGTGAAGTATGATGTAGCATAATTTCTACAATGCAAATTCAACAAAAAGTAAAAAGTACTAAAAATAAAGTACTGATTATAAAGTTAAGCAGGTCTTCACAGGTGTGTCACGGTGCCAGGGCAGCCATTTTTCAGTTTTAGTGGAAAGAACTCAGAAAACAGAGAAAAGAACACAATTGGTAGAAGATACATTGGAGGAGGGAGGATTTGTAGGACAGAGCTGAAGGAGGAAAGAAGCAGAACAATAGCTGGAGAAAACAATAGTAGGAGGGAGAGGGCAAAGTGGAAGAAAAGAAAGCAGATTGAAAAAATAACAAATCTAATAGTAAAAATTAGAAGGTGGTAGAGCTCCAAAAAGTAATAATAGCTCTATAATACCTCCAAATACTGAATTACAGATGCAAACATGACAGCTTACTTTTCTTTGTTCACCTTCATTACTGCACCGTCCCGATTACTTTATTGTATAAAAGTAATAATAAGAGTTTTCCTAAAAATGCAACAAAATAATAGTAGCCTGAAACCAGAGTCCCCATAAATAATGCCATACATATGGTTTACCCCAAAATAGCACTTGACTGTGAAGGAGAGAATGGCTAATAAAATCAATTATTAACCTTATATAAACTAGTTCAGATGTGGTGTGACAAAAATGGCATTTTATATCCCAGAACTACGCCCTGGAAGGAACTCTTGGAATGTGAAAGTGAAGACACACTAAAGACCATATGGAGTGGAGCTGGCATGGACCTATCATAGACTGACACTGGCTGTTCAGAAGATTGTGTGACACCCTTTTCCTGTGTGTTACATGATTCTTTGTTCTACTAATAAAGTTCAGTTGTGTGCCAGCTTTTGCTGAAGAAGGAGAATACATCTGACTTTGTGTTCAGTGTGTCTCTTTTATGCATGCACTCGGCTCATATTTAGGTCAGGAACAGGCAAACACTAAGGGTCTCACCTGAAGAGATTACACCCACATTCTTGGCGCCCAACGTGGGGCCACTGAGGGGGTACGCTTACGAGACATCGACACCCAGATTGGATCGAGGGGGAAAATCCAGGGTGGCTCAACTCGGAGACTGATCACCTCCATGAGAACACGGTAAGTCTGCTGATTTCCTTGTGAATTTGTAGTACTTGCCTGTGTCACTCGAGCCAGTCTGTGTAGTTCTGTACTCATGTTTGCCAGACGTTTGTGTTGCCCTGACACGGTTGGGTGTGGGATACGTACCCCAGGTGGACCTAAAGATCGCACGGCTACTGGCTGTGACGAACGCAAACCGTGGTTGATTGCCTGTAACCTGTTGTATGCAAGTGTCTTGAGAGTGTCATCAATGACTGTTCTGGGCTATCTGAGGTTTGCCTGTGTAGTAGCAAGCAGGGGGGGAGAGGAGGTGATCTGTGGTAAGTTAAGCGCAAGGTTTTGTGTGCTCCTACAGTCTTGAGTGCAGAGCATAGGCTGGTTGAACCACTAGGGCACAAGAAATGAGCAGGCACCTCTTCGAACCCTAGCACTGCGCACAAGGTTTAAGACGGAAATCCCACTTACAAAGGATGCTCAGTTTTTTTGTGTGTGTGTCTGAGAGTGTTGTCTTGTTCTGGGCTTACCCGTCCCATCTGTGACAGCAAGCAGGGAAAGGGGAGGTGGTCTGTGGACTAGTGAGCGCGGGTTCTGTGTGCTCCCAGATTCTCGATGCAGTTCCGAATTTGGAGAAACAGTGTGGTCAAACCACGTGTGCAAGTAGACAGGCAGCCATCTCTCTGAACCTCTGCACTGTGCACAGATTTGGGTTAGGATCTTCAGTGCCTGAGAACACTCATTCTCTTTTTGTTTGTCTAACACAGTGAGAAAATGGAAAAGCTTTAACGGTTCTGTAAGGGAGGGGGGAAATATGAGGATGGCAGATTAGACTGCAGCATGATAGTGGCTACCAGGGAAGGGAAAAAGTATGTACAGAACATGAGACGATTGATGAAAGTATGTGGCTTCCACGAAAAAGGCAGATTACAGCCGTTAGAATGGCGGGGAGTTATCAAAGAAAGGAAAGTTGGAAGATGAGGGATTGTTGCAAGCAAATTTAGCCTGGTGCAGAACAGCAGAAAATCTGTTTAAGGAAAGTTGGGTAGAGACCTGTCGTGTATGTGGTGCCCTCTGTTGGCACATAGGAACTATTAAACCTTCTACTTTTAAGCTAGGATTGTATCCTTTGTTATGCTCTCACAATCCATTTGGATAGTATGGCCCCCCTGGCCAGTGTCCCAAATGCTACGCCCCCATAAATCTTGGCCATGCCCCCAAAGAATATCATGCCTGCATTGGATGGCACCAATGCCCCTTCAGGACCTACCCTGCCATCCAGCTCATTTCCTGACACAACCCAAATGGATGCAGCAGTTTTACATCAGTCCTTTGCTGCTATCTGAGACTCACTAGGAAAATTACTCAGCGAGGGTGGGCAGCCTACCTCATCCCCTGCTGCTCTCCGGCAGTGCTCACCCAGATTCTAGCCACCTGACCTTACATCCCAGCTTAGGGGACCCGTTATTGTAGAACCCCAGGTGGGTGCATGGCGTCCCTGGGATCCTAGTGAAATGCTGGCCATGATGAGTAGAATACCAGACCCTGAAATGTTTCCCATGTCATTTGTTACAGAGGTTAATTAAAATAGTAATGCTTTTTGCTGTTGCTGGTGAGATTTAGAGGAAAAGATTACCCAGCTCTGGTAAAGTTAAGGTTTAAAGCCTGTGATTATAGAGCCACTAATAATGTCCCACTCAGAGTATCAAAGTTATATTCCCAGCTCCGATAACACAAAAACGTGGTCCAGAGCTCCTCTTATGTAGACCACGCAAGGGCGAAGAAATTTTTCATGTGTAAAGTATGCACACAGATGCTGCAGCATAGCGGAGTGTGATAGCCCCCTCCTTCTCCCTCCGCCAGTCTCTTCGGGGGGGGGGGGGGGGGAGTCAGGGTCATAAATGATACGCTGCTGTAATTGTCTTAACTTTCTACCTCACTGTTTGCCTCTCATGGTGTTACGGCCATTCTTTCTCTCAGTACTGCTTGACATCTCAGGTTTTACTGTGCATCTTTGTGCCTGATAACATCAGCATTCACATTGCACTACTGATTCCAGCCATCTTGTTGCCTCAGGAAGGGCGGAGTGGTTGGGGATAACCTGGGTGACAACAGGAACATGACTGTGTACAGATAATGTCCCACGGGGGGGTTTAGTCATGTTGCCAATGTCCCACTAGATAACCCAGACCATGAGCTCTTTGTGGATGGATCGCAGTATGCCATGGATGGCAGGTTCTACACTGAATATGCTGTTGGCCCATTAAATCATAAATGCGGAACAACTGCCCCCACACATGTCCGTCCAGAAAGCTGAACGCCATGCCCTAGAAGAAGTCTGCAGACATGCTAAAGACCAAACTGCCACCATTTATATAGACAGCCGCTATGCTTTCACAACTATGGACCTTTATGGAGTGCTTGATCATTCCTCACAATGGCAATTAAGCCTATTAACAATGATAACTCTGTCCAATGCCTGATGTAGGCCCTACTTTTACCCGAGAAAGTTGCCATAGTGAAAGTCAAAGGCCATGCAAAGGATGACTCAATTACAGCTAAAGACAATCACCTGGCTGACCAAATCTGCTCTTGCCAACCAAGAGACAACCCTATTGGGATGGCAGCTGCACAAGTGGCCTCTGTCGTGGACCCACCTGTGACCTACAGCTTTCTCCAGAAGCTACAACAAGCTGCCATTGAAGAATTAGCCAGATAGCAAGAGAAGGGACCTGTGCCATCACCAGAAGGACAGTAATATGTGGGGACAAAGTTTGCCTTTCCTGAGTTCGGTACCCCATGATGGTTCAAGTCACCCACGACAATAGCCATCAATCAAAGACTGCCGCGACAGACCTCAACCACCGGCATTGGTATGCTCCTGGGTTCAGTGTCACTGCAGCCAAACACGTCCAAGCCTGTCTGACCTGTGCAGTCAACAACGTGGGATGCACCACCAAAACATCTATGAGATGCACAACAAGGTCCCTTTACCCCTTCCAGCACCTTCAGAAAGACTACATTCAACTTCCCAAGGATGTACTTGTGTGTTTTGACCCCTTCTCAGCATGGACAGAGGCATACCCCGTGTGTATAAAGCCACTGCCAAGGGTACAGTGAAGAAACTGATCTCAGAAATCGTCTGCAGATACGGGGTGCCTAAGACCACAGAGAGTGACAGAGGTACCCACTTTACCAGAGAAGTAATGCAGGAAATAATGTCCACCCTGGGAGTGGAGCAGGCCTTCATGCTGTGTACCATCCACAAAGTAGCGGTAGAATAGAGAAATTTAATGGAACCCTGAAACTGAAAATCCAGAAAGCCATGGCTGAAACAGGCAGACCATGGACAGAATGCTTGCCCCTTGCACTCTTCTCAGTCAGGTATACTCCAAACAAAAATATAGACCTCAGCCCATATGAAGTGTTAGTTGGGTCAGCCCCTAGGCTAGGGCTGTACTATCCACAGTAGCTCCAGATGCAACATGATAGACTGTTTTCTTATGTTACTGCACTTGCAAAACGCTTGTCTAACACATGCTCTCGAGTTTACGCTTCCCTTCCAGATCCAGATTCTATAGAATGGAGCCACCCTCTGCAGCCAGGGGATTGTGTGGTGGTAAAAGACATGTCAGGAGAGCCCTCGAGCCTTGATTTGATGGACCCTTCCAAGTTCTCCTGACAACACCTACCTCAGTGAAACTTGAAGGGAAACCAACATATATCCATGCCTCACATTGCAGAAAAGTGGACCAACCACCCGAGTAATACATATCTTTCCCATTATCTACCTAACACTGTTATGTATAGGGAAGGGGAACCATCACTTTATGGTACAACTGTTCAAGCACAGTGGTGGCCACATATGGGTTTGATGCCTATAACATAATATGGTGATGGCCATGATTCTCCTATAAAACCCTAAAGATCAAGTCAATTTATTAGATAAGGACAAATATATCTGCCTTTCATATGTATAAAGACTGCATCAAGGGGGGTAAAGGCTTAGCATAGCCCGTCTAACAGGCAGCTCAGATGTCACAATCCATGTACTGTGTTTTCTCTTTGTCCCTTTTTGTGTTTGTCACTGTCCCCGTGTTGTATTATTGGCAGTGGCGAGGCTAGTATCCCTTTCCAGTCAGTAAACTAGCCAGAGCAGTGCTAGGTGACAGCAAGAGATGAGGTTCCTGACAGCGGTGGGGGGAAGGACCCACTTAGGGCGTTAGGGGAGTGCAGGGACAGGCTCAGGTTTATGCTCAGGTGGTGACCGTCCCCCATTTCCCTATCAGTAGGGGCTTCCTTTCCCCATTTTCCATCCCGTTGTGTGTGTGTGTTGCACCGTCCGCTGACCAAACTCCAGTTGAGTCGTATCACATCATAACATCAGGTTAATAATTGGATTTAGGGGGGAATGTGAAGGAGAGAATGACTAATAAAATCAATTATTTACCTTATATAAACTAGTTCAGCTGTGGTGTGACAAAAATGGCGTTTATATCCTGGAACAAAGCCCTGGAAGGAATCCTTGGAATGTGAAAGTGAAGACACACTACAGACCATATATGGAGTGGAGCTGGCATGGACCTATCATAGACTGACACTGGCTGTTCAGAAGATTGTGCGATGCCCTTTTCCTGTCTGTTACATGATTCTTTGTTCTACTAATAAAGTTCAGTTGTATGCAAGCTTTTCCTCAGGAAGGAGAATACATCTGACTCTGTGTTCGGTGTGTCTCTTTTATGCATGCACTCAGCTCATATTTAGGTCAGGAACAGGCAATCACTAAAGGTCTCACCTTAAGAGATCACCCCCGCATGACAATATACAATACCCCTAAAAAATGTAGCAATACTTAGCGTGCTCATTGTAAATACCTCTAAAAAGACAATGCCTTACCAGTTACTCCATAGTAAACAGCCATAATACAGATCAGTGTCTGGCGCATAGATCTTAAGAGCTCATTTACATATAAGGAAAACAAGGAATAAGATGTCAGATCACAGATATTAAGGTATCATGTTATTCAGCTTCCTATGACCGCCATGTCCATATTAAGGCTTAGGAGGGTTGATCCTACTGACAGATTGCCTTTATGTTTCTCCCCCAAAGACATGATCTCTGTACAAATGTGTTTTGAAAATTAGCAACATTGATAATTCTGACCCATCATTGTCCATCTAGTCATTAAATTGTGTAGACTGGAAGGAATCTGGGCTGTAAGGGCTGTAGTTCTGCATGGTCAGCATAGCAAATAGCATGTGACTGTCATATAACATTAATAAAAGTTTGTGAAATCAAACTATGAAACAAATGTGCCTACCTCATAAAATAGCATCCTAAAGAACTGCCATGTTTTCTGTTAACCCTTACACTGAGTTGTTCTTTTAGTCCTTTTTTCAGTATCATTTCATAGAACCTAGAAAATAAGGTAATAATTAAAAAAGATGCATCTTAAAGAAAATATATTAAAAAAGCATATAAAACAAATGTTAAAAAGACATATACCGTAAATATATTCCTACTTCTATGGCCACTACTGTACAGTACCTTCCTATGCCGATTTTCTGTGCAGCAAGCTAATTTTAATTGATTTCCATATGAATCAATAGTCCTAAAGTAAAATAGTTCTGCCTAGTGCACCAAAGTACAGAGCCGTTGTGAATGCGTGCCCCTCTACGCCCTTCCCTCATTTGTATGAGCTCTTAGGTCTTGGATTAACACATTGTGTAAATATTACTTTGTTCAAACAGCCTAGAAATCCACCCAAAGTCCAAGACTAAAGCCCCCATCACACTAAGCGAGATCGCTAGTGAGATCGCTGAAGCGTCACCGATTTTGTGACGCAACAGCGACCTAGCCAGCGATCTCGCTATGTGTGACAAGCAGCGATGATCAGCCCCACTGCTGGGTATCGCTGATCAGCACTGAATGTCCTGGACCATTTTTTGATCGTTGGTCTCCCGCTGGCCAGCGCGCATAGCTGCGTGTGACAGCGGGAGACCAACGATCAGCGAGCTGGTATCCAATGTACATATCGGGTAACTAAGGGCGGCGCCGCGCCTAGTTACCCGATATGTACCCTGGTTACCGGCTCCCAGCGTCTGCTGTAGAGCGCTGAGAGCCGGTATCTAGGGTACATATCGGGTTACTAGGTGCTGCGCGGTGCTTAGTTACCCGATATGTACACTGGATACCGGCTCTCAGCGCTCTACAGCAGACACTGGGAGCCAGTAACCAGGGCACATATCGGGTAACTAGGCGCGGCAACGCCCTTAGTTACCCGATATGTCCATTGGATACCAGCGTGCTCGCTGGTTCTGAACGATGGTGAGTCTGCCTATGTGACAGCTCACCAGCGACCACAAAGTGACGCAGCAACGATACCTGCCAGGTTAAATCGTTGTCGGGATCGCTGCTGCGTCGCTGAGTGTGACGGGGCCCTAAATCTGCATGTAGGGCTTGTACACATCCGTCTGCAACTAAATAAGGTATAGAATAGTGTCATTTACAACATGCAAGCTTGGCTCAAAAAAGCAGATATCACAATAACCTTTTGATGACTCGTGCCTATGACAAATGCTATAGAGTCTCATCTGTCACCCATAGGTTATTGTGCCCACCATTAATATAGACACATAGAGCCTAACACATTCTCCTAAGGAGAAAGCCACTGATGTCACCCATTTAGACTTGAGAAAAAAAGCTTCATACTGGGGCCTAGTAAGTGCAAGAGTCAGTAAGGATGATAGCAGGAGAAGGGAAGACTCTCATGGTTCGGCTGCCAAGGATTACTGGACTGAGTACTGGGTAAGGGTAAAATTTTTTTGCTCAACTCTTTACCCATTACATTGCAAATCTGACCATGTGGGAAAACAGTCAAAGGCCTCATCCATGTATGATGATAGATAGGGCTTTCTGCTGATTTTCTAGCTCACAGCATTTCTATAATCCACCGCAGAGGTTTTTGTTGCAATTCTCCTAGATAAATAATAATAGCCTTAAAGGGGAACCTGTCATGCCCTCCATCCCAACAGTATTCACTTATGTATTACTGCATTCCCTGCCTAACAAGCTCGGTATGTTATTTAATTAAATCCATGTTTTCCTTATGTTACTTAGGCCCTTCATATGAAGACATCAGCTGCATTCACTGCGAACTGTAAAATGAGGATAACCGGTCATAAAAATCTGTAGACATTTCTTCAGCTTCAAAAAAATCATTTATTAAGTGTGGAGTGATCAAGTAGAGTGAAGTGTTCTGTGTGATGAAAAAGAATCACGGACGTGTCAAAAAAATTTTTTATGGACAGGTGAAAAATATGCTCTTTTTTTCCTGTCCGGGAAGATTGATTGTGATTGATCAGTACATAGAGCAAAGCTCCCCAAACATGTGATGCTATTTCAGAACTATGAGAAAGAAAATCTCAACATCTGTTGTGAGAGATGAGATCAGTTTTCACTAAAAGCAGTCATTATTGCCATTGCAGCTCCGCTATGGGGATTTCCTGCACAGAAGTGTGGAGCATGCATGTCATAAAAGGACAAGTGAGTTGTAAACGATTGCATCAGCTGATACACGTCTGACTCACCCGAGTGTACAGGTGCCACTCCAGCTCTGCGCTTCCTACTGTACTACAGGCGGGTGGTGCCTTCTGTATAGCAACTAGCGGCTTCATCTCCCTAGATAAATGCACTTTTCTATTTTTCATAGAATCCACTAGTTTTTTACAGATCTCCAAACACCAACTGATTTTACTCTCTCTGTTTTCTGGAGAACACTCATGGGTGACAGTACGGTTCATGTGATAGCAGGTTATTATGAAGAATTAACTGTTTGTGGACTCTGCTCCTTCCTTAAACTATTGCTCCTTACCACAGTTCCCCCAGTATTTCACATGAGCCTTCCTATTTTGACTACATCACAAAAAATGATATAAGGCATCAAAACTAGGCATTAGACTTGATGTTGTCTTGTATGTAGACTGCGTACGTAGGTTTTATCACAATGATTTATGATAGTTAAGGTGATTTACTGCTGTTGATACTGAAATGACTTCATACTCTCTCTTTCTCCTATTTCTTTTTTGTAGTATTCACTTCGATATTATTTATTTCCATATTTATGTATCTTTAGTTGTATTAGTTATTGGCATACCTTTTGGTTCACTTACTTTGCACAGATTGTTCTTGTACTTTGGCACTGTATATGGTATGTAATATTCTGCATTTTCTATACTGTCTTTTGTGGGTCTTGCATCTAGATTTAAGTTGTTGAGCATTTTTTAAATGTTTTTAATGGTATTTTTGTGCCCTATTAGTATTGTTTTATTTACTATACTGTATTGATTCCTATTTAGTGCACTTGGCCCATTTTTTATAGCTACAACCTATATCAGATAATGTCTTTTGGATGCACTAGTAGCAATTTGTATCATGTGAAAATGTAATCGATTCCTCTGAGTTCTTCCAATGGATCTCTGTGATTTTCTGCTGAAAACTATGGATCTCAATGTCAAAACAATGGTTTTCATTTTGTAGTGTTGCATGTAAATAGCTATTTCAGACTACATCATAAGGTGACAAGAATAGATTGGTGATTTTTATTAGTGAAATGATCTGAAATTCAGAGGCTGGTAAGAAATAAAATGTACATTATATAAACCATGAACTCATTAACACACTGTCCTTAAGAGGTTAATTCACCCCGGGATAATATTGTTTGGTCTATATGAGGTACACATTGAGGTAAAAAAACTCATCAAATACTCAACAAGTGCATGTGGCCTAAATCTAGTGAAAGACCAACACACAAGAATCAATTTCTGCTGCTAGGTGTGGCGAACTGGACAATTTCCTGTGATGTCCATTTTTTAAAAGCCAACAAAGCCTAAACCCCAAGAAGCATGCTAACGATATATACATACATTGTTTTATTTTAGGAGGACAAAAACAATAATGGAAACCACTTCAGGGAGTTTTTGTAGCTTTGTTTCCTGAAGCAGTTTTTTTTCTATAGTATTTTTTCAAGACTTTTGATTGGACATTGCTCAGTTTGGAGTGGATTCCATCAGGATCTGATTCAATTCGCTGACCTGGACTTTCTTTTTTATCCCACCACACATTTTTCAATACATGATGCAGAAAAAAAAATTTCAAATGACTAAACATATCAAAAGTCAGGATGTTTTACAAGTAATGACTAGAAAGAGCCTTTCAAGCATTTTTAACCAATTTTTCAGTCATTTAAAAAAACCTCAAGCGCACATACCTCACGTGTAGAATAGAAAACATTCTTCTCCACTGTCTATTCCATAGTCAGGCAGGGCACTGATTTACAGAATTAGGCCATGTACACAAAATCAGTATTTGGTCAGTATTTTACCTCAGTATTTGTAGCCAAAACCAGGAGTGGAACAATCAAAAGTATAATAGAAACACGTCACCACTTCTGTATTTATCACACACTCCTAATTTTGGTTTACAGATACTGATGTGAAATACTGACCAAATACTGAACGTGTGACCATGGCCATATCTACCAAGTAGAAAACTGTATAGCTGGTAAAATCACAAATAACTATACAGTTCTCTCTGATGCTTTGCACAAGTGTGTGCTCATTGCAGTGGAGGAAGGGGCAGATGGATGTGATCAGCTTGAAACATGCAGATCTTATTTAGCTTTCTTTTACAGCAGGACATGGTAGGAGCACAAAAAGTTCAACGATCTTCTAGTTTCAGAGAAGCTACAGTATATTACCAGGTGAAGTGTGTAGTAAAAAAGAAAAAAAAAATACACACAAAGTGCGTTTTACTCACCCTCGCTGGGTCAAGCGCTGAGTCTCCGCCACTGCCCCAGTCTTGGTTGTTTGTCTGCAGCACTAATGTCACATCAAAAGAGCTGCAAAAATCACTAAGTTCAGTGGTTCTGCCAATATAGATGATATTAAGCCGCAGAGCTCATTGATTGATGTCAGCACTGCAGACAAACAGCAGAGACTAGGGCAGTGACAGAAACTCAGTGCTGGACCCGAGGAGGGTGAGTCAAACACAGTTTCTTTTGCAACAAACTGCATAATTTGTCTGAAAGCTGGAAAACTCCTTTAAGTGAAGATATATTGACACAGGCATAGCTTACTCTATTTTCAATTTATGTTTCATATTCTCTGGAGGAATATGCTGACAGTAGCCACAATCAGAATGGATGGCTAGGCATCTGTCCACTATAGGGACTCATTGTAAAAAAAAAAACAAGCAATTTTGTATAGGAAAAAGCAGTTTTCTGGGCACATGAAGGCCAAAAGAACACATGTTTTGGTCCTGACTAGTGATGAGTGAATATACTCATTGCTCGGATTTTCCCCAGCACGCTCGGGTGATCTCCGAGTATTTGGAAGTGCTCGGAGATTTAGTTTCTGTTGCTGCAGCTGCATGATTTGCGGCTATTTGACAGCTTGAATACATGTGGGGATTCCTTAACAAACAGGCATTCCTCAAATGTATTCAAGCTGTCCAGCAGCCATAAATCATGCAGTTGTGGCAACAGAAACTAAATCTCCGAGCACTTCCAAATACTTGGAGACCACCCGAGCATGCTCAGGAAAACCCGAGCAATGAGCATACTCGCTCATCACTAGTCCTGACAGGTAATGGTAAAAGAGGGAAAGTTGAATTATATTTTATGAAAAGTTACTGAGAACCTTTCACCAAATTTTACATGTTGAACTGGACACGGTATAATAGTGGCTGCGGAGAGGAATAAAATATTTTTGTTTGTTTTTAATTTCGCCTCTACGTTGCGGAGATTTTAGCAATCAAAGTATTTGGCACCTAATAAGTTAACTTTAGTTAAGCCCAAGTGGGTGTTTTCACTAGGGACATGTAGTTCTCCTTTAGGAGTACCTTTTCAGCATGGAACAGTTAGGCTGGGTTCACATTGCGTTAATGGCAATGCGCTGATGGCATCCGTTACATAGCGGCACTAACGCTATGTAACGGATGCGTTAGCGCACCCATAGACTGCCATTATGTAGCGCATCGCTAACGCATGTCATAATCGGCATGCGTTAGCGATGTGCCGTCATTCTGTGACGGACCCTCGGACGCGGTCTGCAGCGTCCGAGGGTGCGTCGGGTCTAGCGCACAGCGAACGGACGCGTTCGCTGTGCATAGACCTGTATGGGCTAACGCATGGTAGCACATGGTACCGAACTGCTACCATGCATTAGCGCATTAGCGCATACGTTAGCACTATGGTCACAAATGATGTAAAAAATGACATCTGCGTTAGAGCATCCGTTTAACAGATCCATTAAACGGATGCCCCTAACGCAATGTGAACCTAGCCTTACAAATCTTTCCGTTATAATTTTCCGATGATATATATAAATATATATTTATCAGGATTTTTAAACTCAAACCATGATTCTATCTATCTATCTATCTATCTATCTATCTATCTATCTATCTATCTATCTATCTATCTATCTATCTATCTATCTATCTTTCCATATACCTATTATATATATAGATATATATAGGTATAATCATTATTTGGGTTTAAAAATCCTGATAGATTATCAAGATGCACAAGATATACATGGATGAGGCCTTGGACTATGTTCCCAAATTCTAGCAAAAATACAGGACAAAATAGCGAAATATGTTCCTTTAATTTGTCTGAAAAAATGACGTCCATCGTGACTAAAACCTGATGGACCCATTATAGTCAATGGAGTTTGCAGGGCGCAGATGCTTGTTGTCATGTGACGATGATTATTCATACTGATTAGCAGTATATTTGAGCATTGCATAGCAGCACTGAGAGGGAAGTGTAAAGCGGTGTAATGTGGGCACTATAGGTTAGTATTTTATATGGTGGTATTATTGAGATATTGCATGTTAATATTGGACACAACATTTTAATTTAATTTTGGTATTGAATGTCAGCATTTGTGTAATGTATGGAGAAATTATGTAGGCATAAATGGTAACATGTGGAGACTGGATATATCTATTGTGTATTGGCCCTAGAATAGTGATTTCTTTTTTACACAATGCAGCTGTATTTAAATGTAAAAAGTGCATGTTTCTCAATGACACGGTAGAAGACCCCACTCCGCTTGTTGCCCAGGGCTTCACAAAACTGTTTCAGGAAAGTAGAACATTATCTTCTAAATCTTCATCACAAGACAGAAAACGTATATACAGTAAAAGATGGGGACAAGGTGCATTCTGTTATTCTCAGTTACTTATCACAGCTGAGTAATTTACACATTACACATTTCCAAACCTTCTCCATCGTTGTCTTTTACTAATGTGAAAATAACATTTGCCAAAATAGAGTCGGCAAAATTCTATATTTAAAATAATTGGTACCAAAAGCCTCCGACTGTAATGTAAGTGATCCGTCATCAGCGCACACATGTGAAGGTGACATGCAGGGTATTAGCGTTATTACACTACAGTTACATGAATCATTTTAGCTGTCACAGAATGAGTCTGCAGCTCTTGTTTGTCAGTCTGCGCCGGCTGCAAAGGAATTAAAGGGTAAACAGATTTTGCTGCGAGTCCGTAATGATTCAAAGTGAGAGAAACAGAATAAATGCTGGTCTATAGATTCAAATTAGTTATTGGCAAAAAATGCGATCAAAAATAGCTCTTTCTGTACGGTAAACAAGCTAACCTCACAGGAAGCAAGCTGTGAAGACCAGTAAGAACAATTCGAGGGAGCTGGGAAAGTCACAGCATGTTCTAAAGAAGATACAACAGAAAAAAAAAATTTGGGTTCTTTATTTTGAAAAAAAAAATGTAATATGTAGGTCGACACCATAATATAATGAATAAACCATAGATAGGTCGGAGACAAAGTAATCGGCACAGGCAACAGATTGTGTAAGGAGCTCCAGCCACACATTACCAAAGCGGCTGTTGACCTTGTATTCAGCTTTGTGACTAGTAAATTCAGCAGCTGCCCACACACTAGCCCCGGATCTCAGATCCACGCCCGCACTGGTGAAGTCTTAATTCTGAGAAGACCATGTTCTAATTTGAATAACCAGACAAATGTTTAACAATATGGGAGAAAGCGCTAACCTATTACTCCAGGGATCCCTCTCATACCGACTTTATACACAAGTCATAAAAGTGCGGATTGGCAGGAAAGCACAGACAGGGTCATCAGCCAAAAGCCAATAAAAACTAAGTGCTGCAAATCAGAAGGAAAATGGAAACATGCACAAGTTGGTTTGCCAAGCGCTAATTGTTGCTCGTGTCTACAGAAACAGAATACAGGTTCAGACTAGGTATAAATAAAAAAGAAAAAAATAATGTAATATGAGTCTGCACCAGTCGCCCTAATCTATTCCAGAGTATAGGTGTAGGATTTTGTCATGGCTCGCTAGTGTTACATGCAATGAGATATTACCGCTTTGCTACAAGCGGTCTTCACTGGGCTGTTTGCACATACAAGTATAATGATATTTACAGGTACATAGCAGGGCTGCAACTGACATCTGTTTCTCTTCTATAAAGCATCATTTAGAAGGTTTACCTGTGGCTTTATGGAAAACCCCCAATAACAACCTCATTTATTTATGCTTTATCTGAAGAGCGGAAAATACCTAAGAAAGACTAGATTATTAAAGCTGACTTTAAAGGAGTAAAGCTTTATTAAATGTTTACATCACACAGTGACTATTAAGCCACATTCAGTATTTAGTCAGTTTTCTACATCTGTATTTATAAGCCAAAACCAGGAGTGGGTGATAATACAGAAGAGGTGACGTGTTCCTATTATACTTTTCCTCTGATTGTTCCACTCCTGGTTTTGGCTGACAAATACTGAACACGTGAACGTGGTATTGTATTAATCAGACCCTGGTATGGTAAATATGGGCCTATAAACAAATTCATGATTATATACAGTAACATTGTAACCAATGATCATGAAACAGTTAATAGAACCAAGCATTTCAAACACGTTGATGTTTTTGTATATGGAAAAACCATCCTACAAGTTTTTATACCCACATATACGAACACTCATTCAGAGACATGCAAAAACCCAAGCACTTACACACACATACACACACTCCCATACATCTTAGCATTTACGTCCACATTGAGGGCCACAAACATGCACTTATATATATATATACACAGAAAAAAACACTAATATCACTTACATGGATATACAAGGATTCAAAGATACACATGCACGTATAGTACATACTATACACACAGACACAAAGATATGCCACACACTTAGGCAAAATTGCAAAGGCATGCACACATTTGCATTTACATGGATATACAGTACACATATACAGAGTAAATATGTGCAAATACACAAACATACACTTACAGACATACAAAAATATACACACATACTCAACGACACATACACAGATCCACATGTACACTTACATACACACATGCAAAAAGATATACTTACATACATGCCTAATCACAAACACATACTCTAACACAAATACACACACATACTGTCCTGCAAACTGATAGACAACCTGCTCGCAATTCTAGATTTCCACTTTCAAAACATCCAGCAGCACAAAAATCATTTTTCATGCTGCTTTCAGAAAACTAAGATGTTTTTGCACAAGAAAAGGTATTAGTATATTTATTTATTTCTTTTAATAGTTCACAGAAATTAGCAATTACACAAGATCATGTTGTGGCTTTGTTCCTCTTGTTACATATCTCGGCTCATTTTACTCCACTTCCATAAAAACTGATATACGCTTACATTTACTGGTATATCGTTCATGGTAATTGGAAACACAACACTGATTGTGAAAGTGAATTTAATGTAATGCGCTCCATATAGTGAAGAAATCTAAACTGAATTATATGCAGAAGCAAAACCTGCAACTCATGGTTGTGTTTTATGGCGAGTCCATGTTAAAGAAAACTTGTCTTCCATTTCTAAAGACATGTGCTGTTTTCACATTACTGACTTTAGAAAAGGTTAAACAATTTTCCTACCGAAACTGAGTGGGTTGTGAAAGAACATTTTTAATGAAGAAAATTTCCCCATTGCAGCTATTTTATTATCACCATCAAGCCATCAAGTTTCAGTCTGAGCTATTTGTATGTATTTAGAGAGGCAATGATAAGATAAACTAGCACAAAAACAAAGACATCATCCTATATTTCTTGGTTTGACTTGAAGAAAGTCAGAACTATTTTGCTTCAATGACAACCCAACATCTGAAAATGTCACAGTCTTCTAACGAGGGAAGAACAGAGTGTGTATGTAAGGACGGAGCAGGAAGCCATTCGCGACCGGTTATTTGTAACACCATTCCTGGCTAAATGATGCAAATCTTACTTTACGATGGGTATGGCCAGGAGGAAACAAAGGGTTAAAGCGGCATAGACTGCTCTGTCCTAGGTATAACCTCCTATGTTAAATGCAATACACCCCACAACAGCATTTATTAATACACATACAATGGTATAACTCTACAAAGGCTGATAACGGTGAACTAAACATATTAATCATGCCATTCAGTTCAAAGGCAAAGTTGGTATTTTTGGAATGTTTTAGGTGTGCAACATATAGAGGTCTTCAGTTATTCACCCTATATATTCCAGTAATAAACTACAACACAACAAGAAAAACTATCGATGATGATAGTTGTCATCATTATGGTGATAGAGCAGAAGCAGAATGCAATCACAATGCGTTACTGTGATTTTCAATAGGACAGCAGGCAAACCTAATATCTTTTCTCAATATAACTTTCATTGAGATGAAAGGAGCAGCTTTTCTGCAACAAAACTGCCACATATGAATATATCCTTAAATGACAAACTCATTTAATGTGGAGAAAACTGATATACAGTATGTGTAATAAAGCAAATATTATACAAAATGGTGCAGAGCATTTATCGCTATAGATCCCGGCCTATGAGACCACATACACTATAGTGCACATAGTCAAGGGCTATCACTACGCTCAGCAGGATTGTTATAAATATACCCCAGACGGTTACAACTGTATGTTTCTAAAGAATTACTCTCTACCCTGTGATATACGTTTTCATTTTGCGTAAATTTGTACTGAAAAGTTTGGTTGATTATGTCAAGCATACTAACATATATCAGCCAAACCCAGGGCAAAAGGGAACTCTTCTGCCTCAGGCTAGTATAAGGGCGTCTTAGAGCTTGTTCAGATGAGTGTGCTTTTAGTCCGTCTACTGTCCAGGTATGCAACAGATTGGGCATGGATAACATATGGACAAACTGTAGCCAATGCTCTAGTGCACATGGGTATTTTCCACGCAGACCACATTAGTACATGTAATAGAAGGCAGCTGCTCCATCTGTCTGCGATTTGGACGAGAATACAGAGCCAGGGGCAGACATGCCATTGGTGAAGGGCCCAAGAGATAAGGGGCCCATTTCTACCTTCAACGCAATAAGCAGCTTCTGTAACATACACATTATTGGACTGGAAAGGGCCATAGACTGTTGTCACACAGGGGCCTTCTTCTGTCTGTGTCTGCCCCTGCACTGACGCGCAGTCAAAGCCAATAACGCCTACAATCTGCAGACATGATTTACTCTACATCAGCAGAATTTTCTGGTGTACAAGCAAATGTACAGGCAAAATGTTGCGGGAGCAAAACGCAGTGCAAACCATGTGACGTTGGCAAATCCACATACCTATGTGAAACCCATACAAATATGGTCGATGGAAACTTAATGCAATTCATTTTCTAGTTGGTATGGAAACTGAGCTCTCAGTCCTAAAAGAGAGTGACCTTTTAAGCTAGATTTCCATTGCTGCAGCCAGTAGATCAGCATTGATTTCCGATATTGCAGCTTATCATGCTGAGCCCCAACATTTTTTCTGTATTTCTCTATCCTCAGCTCTACCAGCATTTCAAGCCCACTGCATGGAGTAATTACTGACAAGTGATCATCAGATAAGTGATCGTCAGATCTGAGGATATTGCCATTCAAGGATGATATATATTCTTTTAATAGACATATAATAAAGTCTGAAATCATTGTGACGTGCTCACCTGCTCCCAGATACCACTGACTGATGGCTCATTATTATTGTTCTCATTTTTATACATTAAGAATAATTGGTACCTACGCCTCTTAATAATTCCCCCTGTAAATATTGCGCTAGATTCCCTGGTACACGTGATGATGTCCTACCTGCAATCATTTCTATCCTCACTGAGCTGATGTGCTATCAGTCACTCATGGTTAACACTGCATCAGAAGACTAAGCTGTTAGATAGTTTGCATGTTGTACGAGTACTGATGGTGTGCTTCTTCACTTAGTATTGTTTTTCTAATCTTATACTTCAGTATATGACATATAAAAGCAAAAACCCACTGAACACACCCAACAATAACCGGGGAAACAAAGCTGAAATAAAATATATATATATTGTATGCTGTTATTCTACTAATGCAGCTCTGTTATCAGCTAAATCTGAAATCTGTGGCCTAAAATATTCTGTTTTCAAAAATATATCTACAAAAGCCACAGAAAACACGGTGCACTTATTTACAGACTCCGGTACACATCACATCTGCATGTATAGCACTGGGTTTTCTTCTGTGCCCCCTAATAACAGCTAAATAGAGCTGCCCATAAAGTGTCAGGGGGTATCCAATTGTGGCGAATGCACAAGCTCATTCTGAAACTGGAAATATTAATATGCAAAAATGTTTTCGAGATAAACTAGTCATATGCATCTGTAACATATTCTTTGTACATCATAACAAAAAAAATTAGCCCAGTCTTTATGTACAAACCCCACTATGGACCCTCAATTTTAGTTTATTAAATTGATACAGTTATGACATGCAACAAAAGTAAAAAAATAAAACCGCAATACAGATATTGACTCAGTTAATGCCACATTATCATTGGCTACAACTTACAATTTGCTGATTAAATAGGACTGCAGGCAAGCGTAGTTAAATACAGTAGATATATTATGGAGCAGCCACAAATACCTAAATTAGAAATATTTATCAGAATAAAAATAACAGAGCATCATTTTTGTTAGAGATTTTATGCCAATGCCTCTTACGTGGTTCTTGACCGTGTTAATTATACTATTATGAATAAATGTTAATTATAATATTAGTTTGCCACGATTTTCAGCACTACAAGGATCTGAGCACAAAGGACACCCATTTTTTTATTTCTCATTAAATGTATTCTATCAGCTTGAGGTTTATTTATAATGCGCCGTACATTGCTGATGCTGGGCTACAATTCTATGATCGCCTATACATTTTAGTTTGACAAGAAAGCCACATATTATAAGATCGTGTACGCCTATCTGTACGGTTATATTCGTTGAAGTGAAAGACGGCTGGTGTTTGCCGCGCTGCTGGAACACTAATTTCATAATGCCAGCTACCTACACACAAAAGAAAAACAAACAAGATATTTCGATCTGTTTGTTATACATGTGACACCAAATGACACCTCAGACTTGCGGTACGATATTAATACTGAAACCAAACATCATGCTGATAACTGTGTTTCAACAAAAACTTTGGTTTTCAGAAACAATAGTGTACGAGAAGGAGGCGTGGAGTTCTGCCTTCTTTGTCATAAAAAGCAACATAAAAAGCAGTAAACACTTTCATTTATGGCACGATAATCTACTAAAAAATTATCTTTTTACTACTTTTGTATATATATTTATATAGCATACATTGTATATATATATTTAATGTAATAACATACATATCAAATTATTCTGCATGACGTGTGGATTCTTGCTAAGCCTCCACATGACTTTATAGATCCAGCTAATACAAGAAAGCAGATAAGAATACTAATTATGTAGAATAGGTCAAAAAAAGTTCCTTTCATTTGATTTCCATATTTAAATGCAGGGACCTTTTTATTTAGGAAATTATTGACACTTGGAAAAAATGCCTTTGTATATTACATTGACAATAAATATATTTGTAATATGACTATGGATTATTTTGGTTGCTTTTCTTATATGTTCAGCTATGTACCCAGCTCTCAGTACTTACAGCACAGGAAACAATAATGTTTAACCTATCTTGGTCTTGTGGCGTTTAACCTATCTTGGTCTTGTGGCTGTCGGCTTATTTAGTTGGGATCTGTAATTTAATCATTTTTGAGTAAATTCTTTTTGCTGAATGGCCTTAGATTTACATTTAAGAACAGATTAGAGGTGGTCTTCCCATGCCAAATAAATATGGCCTTCTAATAACATGACTCTATAACCAGAATACTTAGACAAGTGCTTTAGCGATTAATAGACTTTGAAGGGAATATATCTTCAGGTTACTGTCACCCCACCTGAGAGAAGCATAATATAGGGGCAGAGACCCTGACTCCAGCAACGTGTCACTTACTGAGCTGCTTGATGTCATTTTAATAAAATCACTTTTAACGTTTTATCTGCTGCAAATTTACCATCTTTCTGATTGTTGAGCTCTGTATAACCTCGCCGACACCACTGACTGAAAGCTTTCTGCAAGGTACAGTGTTCACTGAAAGCTGCCAATCAGTGCTGGGGACGGGGTTATAGAGAGCCCATGAGTACGGAGGACTTTCTGAAAGAAGATTTACTAGTCCTCTAGTGATAATCTCGTGCTGATAAAACTGTCATTTTTTAAAAACTACAGTAAGCAGCCCAGTAAGTGACACATTGCTAGAATCAGGGTCTATGTCTCTAAAATATACTCCTCTCAGATTAAGTGGCAAAAATCTGGAGACAGATTCCCTTTTAAAGGCCACAGTTAAGCCATTTTATCACAGATTTACTTTCTTGACAAAGAACCATTAATAACATCGAATATTCTTTATTTTTCACCTTGGGCCCAAACATTTGTTTAGCCACATATTAAAATATCAGCCACCACATGTCTTTGGACCTGTTTTAAGGGTCCCCAGATTATGAGATGTGTAAAACACTATACAAAACTGTCAATAGCACAACACTAACAATTGGCACAATGGCAAATGGATTCCCTAAGAAAAAGAACATTTAGCTCCTCGTTTGTATTCTTTAGATCCAAACTACTCTGCACTCAGATCTGTGCTACACTGTAATATTTGCAATACAAATAGGAAACCTCTGCATGCAGCATTCTTCAGTGTCAAAAACGTCTTTGATGCCTAATCTGTGACACACAAAGAACCTTCACTTTTAGGGATTTTTTACGCTGAAATCACTAAGCCCACAGGTACATAATCTCTGACAATATCAGGGGAAAATGACACATTTAGAAACCTCTCAGTAATAAAATTCTTTACTTTCTCTGCAACTTCAACTAACACAATAATTCCTGAAAAGTAGCACTTCAACTTCAAAACAAACATTTTTAAGTAATATCGTATATACAAAAGGGAAAATAATGCTGTTCTTCATAAAATATCCAACAGTATTAACATTTAAGTTATGCAAATTAATTTTACAGCAAAACTGGCTTTTCTTAAATATTTAGCAGTCTATAATTGAGGCCCGAAGTCATTAATGTGGCATAATGGCATAAATTCCAAAATGAACATTTGGGTGGTATTGTCAAAGTGCTCAAAAAAATCCCCTGCGCAGGTCTACATGTTGCAACAAAGTGGATAGCCAAATCTTTTGCCATTTTATTTCTACTGACGCTGGAAAATCTCTTTAGTTTTCTGTGGTTCAAAGTATTACATGCAATGACTTTAATCG
This sequence comes from Oophaga pumilio, assembly GCA_009801035.1. Classification (NCBI taxonomy): domain Eukaryota; kingdom Metazoa; phylum Chordata; class Amphibia; order Anura; family Dendrobatidae; genus Oophaga; species Oophaga pumilio. The sequence continues at coordinate 5,257 of VIAB01024211.1, read as the reverse complement.
ACACTGAAACAGCACTTGCATATAAATATTGTTTGTGTGAATAATCCCTTAGTTTGTACTTATTGCTTGCTTACTGCACATTTGCCACTATCTAAGAATGTATTGTGCATACAACATATAGTAATTTTATTGCATTTATATGTAGCAGTCTTGTTTCATCGCAAGTTCAGTAGCAGCAGGAGTCTAAAGAGCATCTTCAAGCATGTCTGTCCACTAATGTTGTGCGTGACTCCTTCAGACACTAGGTAGACTGTTCAAACTCTTCAGGCCCGATTCATCAAAGCTTTCACACAAGATTTCTGTCGTAAAAGCTTTCAAAAGTCTTAAAAATGTTGGCACAAATCAGAGTTGTGACAAAATTTAGCAACTTTTGGCGTTTTATCAAAGCTCTGAGAAAATGGGCAGATCTAGGGTGGGACTTGGTGTGCTTACTGCTTCTCATCAAATTCACGATGAGTAGCAGTGTTTGCTATGCCACAAATATACAGTGGGCACGAAAAGTATTCAGACCCCCATC
>VIAB01024208.1:0-10200 GCA_009801035.1 Oophaga pumilio | reverse complement strand
ATAAATGGCGCTATATAAATGTATAATAATAATAATAATGAGGGCCCTGCTCGCAAGCTTACAATCTATGAGATTAGTCTGATTTAGACAAAAGTAAACATTTCTAGAAGAATGATTGCATTTTATATTTATATTTTCACATGTATAGGGGTAGGAATTTAAATACCCTCAGGTTTACCTATGATCACAGGATAGAAGGAGCTAGTCATGCCTGACAGCACCAGAAGAAGCCTCCATTACAGGAAATTAATTGTCTGGAGGCTAGTAAGAGGGAATCGTCACACTCTGTCACAACTGGTGATAAAAATGCAGAGATTAGGTGATCTGAATATTGCCTTACAAAGGCTATGGAATTTATTCCAACAATTTCTTCAACCACTTGAAAGCTCTTTATATATTTAAAGGGAACCTGTCACCGAGTCAAAAGTGGGCAGTTTTTGCTCGTATTTTATTCTTGCTGCTCCGCATATTATTCTGCTCTATACGGTTCCAGAGATATGGGCCTTTTTATTTATTATTTAGTGCTTTTTTATGGTTTTTACCAAGGGGCTATTGCTCATAGGGTAAAAATTCAGCGGAGCCTAAAGACATACCCTTAAAGAAACTTGTGAGCAACAACCACGTAGTAAAGATCATAGAATTAGCACTAAATTAAAAAAGGCTTATATTTCTGGAACAATATTGCGGATTTAAAAAAAAATCAAATACTCAGGGGAGCAGCAGGGATAAAATAGGACCAAAACCTGGACACTTTTGACCTGGCCATTGACTTCCTCTTTAAAGAACCTGTGGTGCAGTCACTCATATGCTTACCTGATCAGACAGGAATGCTATCAAGTGCAACTACTTGGACAACTTTTCTTACCCCTCCTTTGGCCCCCATAAAATAAAGCTTATACTCTCCTCCCGTGACAGCGCAATTCCCGTGGTGTCGGCACTCGCCCCCTCCTGTGATTGTCAATAGACAATGTATATAGAGAGCTGTGGTGTGGGCAGGGTTAGCTTTCTGAGCTCTACTACATGCCACATCTAAGAATTCCGATTGTGTCACAACCGCTGTAAGTGATACATGGTTGGAATCAGGGTCTCTTTTCCTATATTGTGCTACTTTCAGATCAGATAGCAAAAACCTGGTGACAGAATTCCATTAAGAAGGGGTTGTCCAAGAATTGGACAACTGCTTTAATTCAGTTTATACTTTATATTTCTCAATCTTATGTATCATTACTGTAATCCTAACATACAGTATATGTTGAGTAATAGACTGATGCCACTTCAACCCATATTTCTGAAAAGGCAAATTATCGTACCATTGCTTGGTTACAGTACAATAAGAGCATTGATATTATACTTATGGGACTGATATTGTATATTCAACAATGCCTTCTTTGTAATGGCAGTGCAGACAGCCATCCTGTAGAGTGAGGCCGATGGAGACAACATTTTCATTAAGTATAAACTAAGCTTTGAAACTGAAAAACAATCCAAAAAAACTGCCTTTCTTCTGAGAAGAACTGAAAGAACTAGGCCTCTTTATCCCTCTGCTCCACCCTGCCCTGATGTACAGCAGATACATTTCATACTCATGTAAATGTTTCCAGGTGTGATGACAGCATACAGCAGTACTGTTTTAACAACCTCGCTGGGGATCACCATGCTTATGGAATAGAAATCATTTGGCATCGTGACTGGAAAAGTCTGATACATTTGTGAAGGTTTTTTAGGGTTGGCGTCTGCAGAGAACAGACATGGTTTCAGAAAGGTGTAGACCTGACTGCTTTCTTTAGTCTCTGATGTCATAGTGTCCCAGTCCTTGGGTGATTTATAGAGTCGTTATAGTTTTGAAACAAAATTCAAGATCGCAACTCTATGTCTTTAAGGGCTCTTGCATATGACCGTTTAAAACAGAAGAGTGCTATCCGAGGTATGACGGACAGCCCTAGTCCCCATGTTATTCTATGGGGCTGTGTACAAGTCCAATTTTTTCCTTGATCTGAGGAAAAAAATCGCGGTATTTATGATTTGCCTCCGTGAATCTGATGGCAATCACCCATTCAAGTCTATGAGTCTGTGAAAGAAATCGGACCGCACTCGGATGACAACCAACTGGGGACCGATTGTCACAAACGTACATAATGGAGAAGATAAAGAAACTTTTACTTTCACCTCACCTCGGATCCCTCTCTGATCAAACTCTGATCAGTCTTATTAGCATAATTGGACAGTTTTGTTTTGGATGGAGAGAAAACGGTTGTGTGACGTTATCCATACAATGTAAAAATTTTGTTACCAAATTTGTTACCAAATGTAAGAACTGTATATTCTACAAAAAATGGGAAACATAGGCTTAAATTGCAGAATGAGTCCGACAAATACCTTTAAAGGGAATCTGTCACCCCCTGAACGATTTTGAGCCATTACTATGGGCATACAGGTGATAGAATGGTTAAACCAGTTCTTACTTGTATGCCTCATAGCTGCGCTGCAGATCTTGAGAGATTCTTTTATAATGTTATATGCTAATGATTTCTTCCAGACTCCAGGGCGTGCAGCGACTGGAAGAAATCCCTGCCTCATATCTTCATTATAATGGTACCCCCTCCCATCAGCGTCACACTAACCTGTTCAGCGCTGTAATCCCGCGCATGCGCTATGCACGCGCACGGTTACGCAAACCATATCTGCCCTCCTATGGGAAGTGTCTGCATTGATCTTCTGCGCAGGAACGGTGACACAGATTCCCTTTAATTTTTGCTTGTTGAGGTTTAATAACAAGGATTAAAATAATGTAGACGAAGGGAGTGACATTGAAAGCCTGTAAATGTAACTCAAGGTTGGATTGATCGCTGACATTAGAGCAGTGTTCGTGAGCAGATGACCAGTGATCACTATTGATGACCTATGCCTCTTAAAAAGTAACAACATTCAGTCCACCCCTGCTGAGCCTTATATCCATAAAGGGTATGCCACACTAAACAACATCGCTAACGGGATCGCTAAAAAACGTCACTATTTAGCGATCCCGTTAGCGATGTTGTTGTGTGCGGCATGCAGCAACGATGTGGCCCCTGCTGTGATCTCGTCCGTCGTCCTGATCGTTCCGGACCCTATTCTGATCGTCGGCGTCCCGCTGGGTAAGTATATATCGCTGAGTGTGGCACCTTTTTTAGCGATTTAGCGGTACTTTTGTACCGCTAAAGTCGTTAAGGAGATCGCTAACCGCGATAGCGTCCTTAACGACATCGCTAAATGTGGCCGACACTAGCGATATTGTAAACGATCCCGCTAGCGATCTCATTAGTATGCGACGCTAACGAGATCGTTAGCGGGATCGAGTAGTGTGGCAGTACCTTTAGTCTTTGAGAGAACCAGTCTTCAATAAGCTTTTATGTCTCATATGGAGGTGTCAAATTAATGTCTCAACCTTAATTTAAAGAAACATTTGCCAAATGATTAAAGCAAAACAGACTGGAAAAGGGGCAATAGAAAATCGACAACTGTAGCACTTTCTCCCTTCTCCTAGCAGTGAAGAAAGCTGCAGATCATTTACCCAGACTAGAAAATCCCCTCAGGCTTGGACAACTGCTGATTACACCATCCACAGCAAATAATACCAGCCCCTAATTTCCTGACCATAAAAACAGCCATTTGGAAGCAGGATGAAGACTGAATTACATTGTAAATTAGATTGAGATGTTCTTATTTACTTGGAAAGCCTAACTACCCCATAACTGTCCAAATCAAGTATACAGGTGGCTTTATATATGAACATATTCAGCTGATGGCTATCTCTATCGAATACTCCCTACATGTGCACACTTGGTTGGGCTGAGTTTCCAAGTGTTTTGCTTAGGAAGTGGGGACTAAAGGCAAGATGGTTGCTGAACGATCTCTTGCGTATTGTGGGCTAAAGTGTCTGCCACAGACATCTGGCAGTGGCATTATCTCCAAGAACAATAGGATGCTTAATTTCAGATGATAACTGAGGAGAGTAGAGTGGCTCCTATACGTTTTAGAAGGTTGGACGGTCTTGTTAAATTCTGTGGGTTTAGCCAACTTTACACTCATATCAATAGATAATAACCAGCAATATGGCAACTATTTACTGTAATAGTTATTTAACAATTTGGAAACACCTAATTAAAACATCCAAGTCTAACATATTTTTTTTTCAGTGTCAAACAACCTTTTTATTGATCCTGTTAGGCTCCATTAATGGAGTCTGTGAAATGTCTGGCATTTTTGACAGTTTATTGGAGACTGTACTATTCATTCTGACGAAAATACCAGAGGGATTGAAGAAAACTTCCAAATATAAGACTGAAAGGAGCTTTAAATACTTGGTAAATTTTGAATAAACCATTAAAATGTCCCTTTCTCTTCTCCTAGTAGATAAAGGTTTCTGACATCAGCTAAGTTACAGTACCAGCAGAACAAAAGAAGGACTAGGCTTACATCCAACATGGCCGATCAGTTTCCCAGACTTCTACCACTGGTGGACAGCTGGGAAGTTCAACATAGTTTATACTGTCCATCATCATTTCTTTATTGAATTTTGACACTTTAATTAGTAAAGAAGTTAAAAATATTAAAACAGTGAGAGCAGTTAGTGATCCATAATTTGATATCCTAAAGGGCTTAACATCAGTTGCTTTTCAGGTACTCCATTACAAAAGCAGGCTTTTAGATATTGAAAAATGAAATCAATGACATACCCTCTTAATGTGTCTTGTCCTCTCCTTCTCACCCTGAGTGCTTGCCTGTCTTCATAGACTGCAAACCTGTCCACTTGTTGGTCACCGAGTTCCAGCTGGCCCTGAGCTTGATCCGCATACCAAAGTGCTGTACATCCCAGCATGAATTTGGCCAGCCATATCACCCCCATGATGATAGGGGTTGAAGGTTTCGTCCAATCTCCCAAATTACTTTTCCTGACTGCTTGTTACTGTTGTTCTAATGAAGGAAGATTGTCAATATTCCTGAGCATAGAGATCTCCTGTCCTGTCGCACTCCCGCAGAGGCTGCAAAAGAAAATTACATTTTATGGTTTTACAATTATGACAATTAGCACAAGAATAAACAAAATTCTTAATACCGATAAAAAGTTTTTGTAGATCTCTAGATGATAGTCGTGGTTAGTCCTACGTCTACCCATCACATTTCTTGTTTTTACTATTCTCATTCCTACATCAATCATCGTGCCCCCTGACAATGCAACAAACAGTGAAACCCAGAGAGCTTACCAAAAATTCCAGCCACTGTTCTATCCCAAAGACATCACTACACGGCTGCTACTTTGTGACTTTATCACAGTTTTCATCTCCCCTGTCATCTATCAATGATGGCTGCCAGTGCTCTATCTAAAGGATAAATTCAGAATGTCAGGACTATGAATGTCCCCAACATCTACCATAATGATATGGATGCAGATTTTTTTTAGAATCTGGATAGGAGTTGTGTGTGATTACTGCAATATTGGGAGAATGTAATTTAATTTTCCAGTGTGACAGTTGTTAATGAAGTGGGACTAGTCCAGCAGGGCAGGGGCGTCTCTTCCCCTGGACTAGTCCTGCTTTGGGTATTCTGATCACACCGCCCTGGGTGTGAGCAATAGCCTGCATACAATTCATGACTTAATGCACAATAAAATTATATTCTTCGAACATTGTAGCATTAGTAATCATATACATTTGAGCCACCCGCCAGGGCCGTGGGGAACTCGGCACAGAGCCCGTCAACTTCTATGGGGATGTCACGGCAACACAACTCGGTCCATGGCCCTGGGCGCTCACCATAAATGGGGGGATATTTACAGGGGAATAAATGTTCGTATGATGATTCGTGACTCCACCTGTAGTACCTGGTCAGGGGGACCAGCGCTGCTGTGCAGGTCCTCTGGAAGGGATGGTGTTGTGCAGCTAGATGATAAGCCTCCTACAGGTAAGGCTGTGTCCTTCCAGGGCAGGTAGATGTAGTAGTGCAGGGATGGTGCTTGAGGATGTAGCAGATGGGAGTGTGCGTTGCTGGAAAAATCAGGGAAACAGTTCTGTTGTAGTTTCAAGGTTTTACTCACAGTCTGTTATGCGCATACAGATACCAGCCGGGCACTGTGTCCTCCAAGAGAGTGGTCCAGCAACCCTCAGGTAAGTTAGTCGCACTTCCAAAGACTCCTCTTTCAGTATGTTCCTTTCCGGCTTCTTCTCTCTAGGTGCTAACTCTCCTTACTTCCATGCACCACGCCACCACAGAGCCCTTAGACAAGGGAGTATTGGGTCCTTTCAGTTAACAGATCACGGCCCTATGCTCTGCACGTACTTGACCCCTAAGCTGCCTTCCGGTGAGATTATGGTGGCTAGTGGCCCCGTGAAGTGACCACTGTTGTCGGTGTTACTAGCGGAGCCTGAGCCTTCCCGCTAATCTAGGGACCGTTCACCGATGTTCACCTGGACCTTCCTTCTTCAGGATGGGGCACAGCTCCAATTTCTGCCTTTGCTCTGGACCTGTTCGCTCTCCACAGCACGGCTCCTTGAGGTGAACCCAAAGGAGCAGCAGGACAGTCCAGTACCCACTCACTGACTGCCTGACACTACACTGATCTCTAAACTAACACGCAGCCTAAGTGCTGCCTAAGCTCCACCCACCAACTAACTACACCCCTTTCTAACCAGCCTGAGTCAGACCATCCTCCCGATGGGTCCGTCTGTGCTCAGCCAGCATAGTGTATGTTGGATGCGGTGATGGGAGTCAATGGGGTGCTTCCTCCTTACCTGAGAGTCAGGTGTCACACCTCCAGGTGAGATGTAACATCTCCGTGGCGACTGGACCCTCAGGGCGCCACACATTCAGATTAAAGACGTTTGCATCCATAGTAGCTGTTGGGGATTTTCAATGGAACTAATAGGTTCCCTTTAAGATTTTCTATGTAGCAGTTTGCTCTAATAAGCCACGATCTTCCATAAGTGCAGTGCGACTGTCAACTGCTCAATTTAGCCGTTTGCTAACACCATTCTTTATTCTTTTGGACAAATTTTGATATTTTAGAGAAGTTTAAGCTAAAATTAAAGTTATTTGAATACTGTTTAATAGCCCAAATTTAGAATTTATCTAGATAAACATTCAGTAACCTTTTATATACAGTGAACTACTTGTACCAATGCTTAAAAGATGAAGTTTATTTTATTTACTAGAGCAGTGCTTCTCAAATTGCCTGTGTTCTTCACTCATGAGACCCACCACAGTTTTAGGTGAGGGACAGAAGAGGAGGCAGTTTCGAAAGACGTTACCAATAGCTGCACAGGCACAAAAACTGACTTATTTTTCTGCTCATTTTTATGTTCTAGTACAAACAAATTTCAAGATAATTTTAGGTACTTTCAAAAGTTTCATCTGAATTATTACCAATGGTGAAGCCTAGGAATGACCACATCAAAGCTAAAGAGATCCTGGAAAAAGAACAGTTTGAAACCCCCTGTCTAGATTAGTATTCCCAAACCTGCAAAGGTTGAAGCTAAAAATCCCAGCATTCCATGATAAGACAACATCTGGAATTGATTTATGTTCTTGGAATTGACATTTTAACATCAGGCACTATATAGTAATGTAGGGTAAAGTAATAAACTCTAACTGTCCCACTGCTTTGTAGAAGTTCAGGTAAGCTGGTGAGGACAAAGCTGTTAACAAGCTTGTTGTCTTTAACAAATAACAAGCAGTAGAATGGTGAATGCAGCAAACACAAGACTATGAATCAGAATTAGTACAATTAAATGATTGTACATACATTAGCAATAGCAATAATTTTATTTTTAGAGGAACATTTTTTAATCACATCCAGTTGTGGTACTTATTATAATTGTAAGATCTCTTGATTAAAATGAACTTTGTGGGAAAACCCTTTAATTGGTACAGTCTAGCACATAGAATTGCAATTATTAATAGGCTGCATATCATTATAATATCACTGATATACGGTAATTTGATTTCTTTGAAGGCTTGATTTTATAATTTAGTCTTTCCATAAGATAACTCTGTAGCTTTAGGAGACATATTAGGTGACCGTATCTTGTAAGTTCTATAGTACACAAATTGCACAGTTCACAAAAGAACAGGGAACTTTGTTCATTAGAGAGTGCCTTTTTCATTCAGTGAGAATAATTGGTAACAATTGGTTCTGTTTTCTGCACACATTTAGCTTGGCTAAAGTTTGTCAGTTTTTATTTAGAAGAATGGTAGTTCCCTAAAAGGAATTGCACCTTGGCAAGGTTATTTTACTGTCCCTACTCCCTCGAAAGAAAATTGATTTAATCAACGTGCCCTTTGCTATTGGCCTACAATTTCATCATTAAAGTAATTTTAATCATTGCAAAAACTTTCTAACATTGCATGAAATATGATGATGGTTCCATTTTCCTTATATATGAGGCCTCATTCAACAGGTTTCTTTGTGCATTTTGTAGAAATACTATAATGAAACACAAAAAAATTGGGATGCAAAACTGCACTTTTAAGCAGAAAGCTGCAAAAAATATTTTGTGTTAATATAAACCAAAACTTGTTAAGTCCAATTCTATGCATACGCATTTATTTTTGTTCAGTAAAGGTATTTATACACATTAGATATCTATTGACTAATCGGCCACCAGCTAACTCTCCCTGAAACCCCCTTGGCTGAGCACACCTGTGTCCTCTACTTGAGCCACTACCAGACTCAGGGGTGTAATAGGCCTGTGCTGGAGGGTGGTCTACCAATGCCAACAGAATGTGCGTCTGAGAACGCACATTCAGATGAAATGTATTGCAGCGCAGACCCCTTCTGGTTCCCTGTGCTGCAATGCACAACACTGGCCAATCAGAGGCTGGCAGCTAATTTTATGCAACATGCGATTCCCTTGCTGGCACACTAAAGTAAGGTGCTGGCTCTTGCGCCGGCTACAGAAGAGGACGCCACACTGCGTGAGAGCAGAGGAAGAGGGTACGGTAATTATTTGTTTCTTTTGAAAATGTGTTGGAAAAGAATGGAAGAGGCCAATAATGAGGTGGGGGGTAGGCATTATACCAGAATGGGGGACATTTTACCAGGAAAAGGGAAATGTTAACCCCTTCATGACCCAGCCTATTTTGACCTTAAAGACCTTGCCATTTTTAGCAATTCTGACCAGTGTCCCTTTATGAGGTAATAACTCAGGAACGCTTCAACGGATCCTAGAGATTCTGAGACTGCTTTTTGTGACATATTGGGCTTCATGTTAGTGGTAAATTTAGGTCGATAATTTTTGCGTTTATTTGTGAAAAAACTGGAAATTTGGCGAAAATTTTGAAAATTTCGCAATTTTCAAATTTAGAATTTTTATTCTGTTAAACCAGAGAGTTATGTGACACAAAATAGTTAATAAATAAGATTTCCCACATGTCTAGTTTACATCAGCACAATTTTTGAAAGAAAATTTTTTTTTTGTTAGGAAGTTATAAGGGTTAAAAGTTGACCAGCGATTTCTCATTTTTACAGCAAAATTTACAAAACCATTTTTTTAGGGACCACCTCACATTTGAAGTCACTTTGAGGGGTCTATATGTCAAAAAATACCCAAAAGTGACACCATTATAAAAACTGCACCCCTCAAGCTACTCAAAACTACATTCAAGATGATTATTAACCCTTCAGATGCTTCACAGGAACTAAAGCAACGTGGAAGGAAAAAATGGACATTTTAATTTTTCCATCAAAGCATTTCTTTTAGCATCAATTTTTTCATTTTCACATGGGCAATAGGATAAAATGGATCCTAAAATTTGTTGGGCAATTTCTCCTGAGTACACAGATACCTCATATATTATCATAAACCACTGTTTGGGCACACGGCAGGGCCCAGAACGGAAGAAGCGCCATTTGACTTTTTGAATGGAAAATTAGCTCCAATCATTAGCGGACACCATGACACGTTTGGAGAGCCCCTGTGTGCCTAAACAGTGAAAAACCCTACATGTGACACTATTTTGGAAACTAGACCCCTTAAGGAACTGATCCAGATATATTGTAAGAACTCTGAACCCCCAAGTGCTTCACAGAAGTTTATAATGCAGAGCAGTGAAAATAAAAAAATAATTTTTTTCCTCAAAAACTGATTTTTCTTAGCCTGCAATTTTTTATTTTCACAAGGGCAACAGGAGAAATTGGATGCCAAAAGTTGTTGTACAGTTTGTCCT
>VIAB01024194.1:0-26806 GCA_009801035.1 Oophaga pumilio | reverse complement strand
TCAACTTTTAACCCTTATAACTTCCTAACAAAAAAAAATTCTGTAGGGATGGGTGCTGTTATTTCACAGAAGAAGGACAATTACTTTCATCCTTGTGTTTTTTTTCCTGGAAATTCTCAATAGCAGAGTCCAACTTCAGCGATCAGGAATTATTAGCTATTAAGAGAGCTCTTTTGAGGAATGGAGGCATTGGTTGGAGGGGGCTAGGCTTAGAGTGATGGTCTTAACTGTTCACAAAAATGTACTGTACATTGATGCAGATAAAGGGTTTTATTTCTTTAGTTCTAAGAATGTTAAGGTTGATGCTTTATCACATAGTTTTGCTCTGGAGTTGAGGGATGAAAATCAAGTCAAAATTCTTAGTTAAGGAGTGGTAGTGGGTGCTCTGGGAATTGATCTCAGACAGCACATTATGAAAGTTCAGGTTGATATACCGTTGTGCTTGCCACCAGTCAAACTGTTTGTGCCATCCTCACCTCACACTGATCTTCTTAATGACGTGCATGATTCTGTGTTGACCAGACATCTCAGTTTATCTGCCACCAGGAGAGCTGTTTCAAGGTCCTTTTTGTGGCAGAGTGCTCGAAAGGGTGTTGATCAGTATGTCCGTAGGTGCAAAGTTTTCACCAGGTCTAAAGCCTCTCACCAGGCCCTGACAGGGTTTAATTTGCCTGAAGAGGTGTACTTGGAGGAGAACAAGGGGTTTGAGGTGGAATGAGTTTTGGGTTCCAGACATGTCAGACTTTGAAGTAAATATTTTGTTAAATGGAAGGGTTTCACTCTGGAGGATAGTTCCTGGGTTGATGCGAAAGATTTGCATGCAGATTGCTTATTGAGGGAGTTATGACAGCAGTTGGGGATCTGAGTGGGTCAAAAGGCACATTATAGAAGGGGGTTACTGTCATTCTTCTGGGTCTGGACCTTTGAACTTGTGCTTTGTGGTCCTATTCTCTGTCCACCAGCCACAGCATACACACTTTTTCTCTGGATGTTTAGTTTCTGTTATCCCTGCTGCAGTCTGCTTAGAGTAACAGGTGTTTTCATTACTCCTTTGTTTGCCCCATTACTTATGAGTTCGGCTTTATATACTTTTATCCTGCTGGTATTTCCTGCTGTTGATAGTATCATTTGGTTGTCCAGCCATACTGTTGTAATTTAAAGCTAGTCAGTGAAGACTAGCTAAGTTTTATCTCTTTGCTGTTTTTGTTCTTCACTCTGTACCTATCTTCTGTTTCTTTTCAGGAAGTAGGCGGCATATTCTCTAACAGTACATACTTAAAACATTATTTCATATTTTGTGGTTTATTTTACTCAGACTGCGATCTTTTCCTTTTTAAGCACACTTATCCTTTAGCAGGTAATCAACACTCTGCTCTGATCTCTGGTTCTTTATCAGAAACTTGAAGCACTAGACGACCTTTCAGGCAGCATAAGTCTGAGTTGCAATCATTTAGTGAATGGTTAGGGCTATCTCAGAATATCTAGTTTGTACAGGAACCGGCAGGGCCAGTTGCAGTTTTTAGCTTTACCTATTTTCCCGAGTAAGTTGCTACACTAGCATAACAGCTGGTACATACAAACATCTATAGAAATGTTGTCTAAGGAGACACATACTCGATGCCTAGCTGTGGAGTTAGAATACTTCTCATGAACTGCATATTGATAAAAAGCGTATACTTTTGTATGAAACTACCAGCATTTAGTAAAAGTATTACCTTACTGCTGAATTGCAATAAGGATCCAAGAACCAGGATTGAAGAAAAGTGGTTTATTGTCAACTCATTTCTAAGTCAATCTGACCCCTTCCTCATGACAACCATGGCTGACAGAGAATAGAATCTAAACAGACCCCATTATAGATAAAGGGATATTTATGATGGATTTTACGTACATCATATGGCAAATACAGTTTGCAACCAAACTAATGGTGGTTCTGGTGCTGAATTCCTGTACTCATGGTGGTTCTGGTGCCAGGGTGCCATATTCTTGTACTGATGGTGGTTCTGGGGCTGTATTCATGCACTCATGGTGGTTCTTGTGTTGCACTCCTGTTCTGTTCGTGGTTCTGGTGATGTATTCATGTAGTGATGGTTGTACTAGTGCTCTATTCATATACTACTGATAGCTCTGGTGATGTATTCATGTAGTGATGATGGTTCCAGCATTATATTCATCACCAGAATCATCATCAGCACATGAATACGAAACCAAAATTATCATGACTACATAAATAGAACACTAGAGCCATCAATAGTACATAAATACAGCACCAGAACTAATCAGTAAATAAAAAGGTCGCTAGAAAGAGCATCAGTACAAGAATACAGCACCAAAACCACAATCAGTACATGAATACATCACCAAAACCATCATCAGTACATTAATGGGTCACCAGAATCTCAATCAGTACATGCATACATAACGAGAACCACAGTCAGTAAATAAATACAACATCTGTATGTGTATACGTCACTAGAACCACGGTCAGTACATGAATACCTCACCAGATCTACCATCAGTACATTAATGCATCCCCAGAACCTCATTCAGTACACGAATACATTACGAGAACCACATTAGTAAATAAATACAACACCAGTACCATCATCAGTACATGTATGTCACTAGAACCACAATTAGTACATGAATACATCACCAGAACTACCATCAGTACCGTAATGAGTCAACAGAACCTCATTCAGTACACTAATACATCACCAGAACCCCTGTCAATGTTAGTAAAGAAATAAAGTACCAGTACATTTATACATCACCAGAACCATCATCACTACATCATGTGTCCCCACAGCCAGCCCCATGTATACTTTATGTCCCCACAGACTGCATCATGTATGTCCCCATAGCCTTCCCCACAAATGTCCCCATAGCCAGACCAACCTACAGTCATGGACAAAAGTTTTGAGAATGACACAAATATTAATTTTTACAAAGTCTACTGCTTCACTTTTTCTAATGGCAATTTGCATATACTCCAGAATGTTATAAAGAGTGATCAGCTTAACAGCAATTACTTGCAAAGTCAATATTTGGCTAGAAAATGAACTTTATCCCCCAAAACACATTTCAACATCATTGCAGCCCTGCCTTAAAAGGACCAGCTAACCTATTTTCAGTGATTGCTCCATTAACACAGGTGTGGGTGTTGATAAGGACATGGCTGGAGATCAATCTGTCATGATTAAGTAAGAATGACACCACTGGACACTTTAAAAGGAGGCTGGTGCTTGGCATCATTGTTTCTCTTCTGTTAACCATGGTTATCTCTAAAGAAACACGTGCAGTCATCATTGCAATGCACAAAAATGGCCTAACAGGGAAGAGTATCGCAGCTAGAAAGATTGCACCTCAGTCAACAATCTATCGCATCATCAAGAACTTCAAGGAGAGAGGTTCCATTGTTGCCAAAAAGGCTCCAGGGCACCCAAGAAAGACCAGCAAGCGCCAGGACCGTCTCTTAAAAGTGTTTCAGCTGTAGGATTGGGCTACCAGCAGTGCAGAGCTTGCTCAGGAATGGCAGCAGGCAGGTGTGAGTGCATCTGCACGCACTGTGAGGCGGAGACTCTTGGAGCAAGGCCTGGTCTCAAGGAGGGCAGCAAAGAAGCCACTTCTCTCCAGAAAAAACATCATGGACAGACTGATATTCTGCAAAAGGTACAGGTAGTGGACTGCTGAGGACTGGGGTAAAGTTATTTTCTCTGATGAATCCCCTTTTCGATTGTTTGGGACATCAGGAAAACGCCTCATTCGGAGAAGACAAGGTGAGCGCTACCACCAGTCTTGTCTCATGCCAACTGTTAAGCATCCTGAAACCATTCATGTGTGGGGTTGCTTCTCAGCCAAGGGAATTGGCTCTCTCACAGTCTTGCCTAAAAACACAGCCCATGAATAAAGAATGGTACCAGAATGTCCTCCAAGAGCAACTTCTCCCAACCCTCCAAGAGCAGTTTGGCGATCAACAATGCCTTTTCCAGCATGATGAAGCACCTTGCCATAAAGCAAAGGTGATAACTAAATGGCTCAGGGAGCAAAACATAGAGATTTTGGGTCCATGGCCTGGAAACTCCCCAGATCTTAATCCCATTGAAAACTTGTGGTCAATCATCAAGAGACGGGTGGACAAACAAAAACCTAAAAATTCTGACAAAATGAAAGCATTGATTGTGCAAGAATGGACTGATATCAGTCAGGATTTGGTCCAGAAGTTGATTGAGAGCATGCCAGGGAGAATTGCAGAGGTCCTGAAGAAGAAGGGTCAACACTGCAAATATTGACTTGCTGCATTAACTCATTCTAACTGTCAATATAAGCTTTTATTACTCATATGTTTGCAATTATATTTCTGTCTGTGATAAAAACATCTGTCAAACACACATAAAAGCCAGAGGGCAGCAGATCATGTGAAAATATAATATTTGTGTCATTCTCAAAACTTTTGGCCATGACTGTGTGTTTCCACAATCAGCCTCTCATATCTATCCCCACACCCAGCCCCATGCATATGTCCCCAAAGCCAACCCTTCATAATATCTACACAGACAACCCCACATATGCCCCAACACCAGCCCTACAGCCAGACCAACATATCTATCCCCACAGCAAACCCCACATATTTATCCCCACAGCAAACTCCACATATCTGTCCCCACAGCTGGACCCCATACCTGCCCCCACAGTGGGCCCCATGTTTATGGCCCCTCAGCAAGCCTCAAATACGTCACTAGAGCCAGCATCTCAAATATCCCCACAGTCAGCCCCATATATCTGTCCCCACAGCCGGCCCCACGTGTATGTCCACACAGCCAGCCACACGTATAAGTCCCCACACCCAGCCTCACAGGCAGCAACACGTATTTCCCCGCAACCAGCCCCACATATCTATACCCATAGCTGGCCCCATGTATATATGGCCTCACAGCTAGCCTCACGTACTTCCCTACAGCCAGCCCTTTGTATATTCCTACAGCCAGACTCACATATCTATCCACACAGCCAGCCCCACATATCTGTACCCACAGTTGTCCCCACAGCCAGATCCAAAGCCAGTCCCACATATTTCCCTACAGCCAGCCTCTCTCATGGTCCCACAGCAAGTCCCTCTTATGTTCCCACAGCCAGTCTCATGTATGTTCCCACAGCCAGCCCCTCTTGTTATGCCCCTAAACTAACAAGATAAATTTAAAAAAGCTTATACTCAATACAGGCTCTCGTCCAGGACAGCTCTGTTTCCTCTTCTTCTATGAAATACCGCATACATCAGTGGGTGCTGGATGACAAGATGATGTCACTTCATCATGTCATCCGACATCCCCTGTGTGTGCCATCTCCAACAGAGTACATGCCAGAAGTGGCCTGCATTCTGCTGTAGTTCCCGGCAAAGCAGGGGGCTGATTACAGCTCCTATGCTCCTGTCCCGGGTGGCACTAACAACAATTGTATTCACATCTGACAGCTGCGAATACAATTGAGTGCAAAAAATTCTTCTAACCTGGCAAATTTGAATTTCAAAGCATTTGATCATCTTTAGCTTTAGCCATCATAAGGTTTCAAAGAGACTGTGCTATCATGTCAGGACGCTCATCTAACCTTTCAATAGATGCTCAGGATGAAGTGCACTGTGAAGGAAGAGCAGTATGCAATGTGAGTAATACTGCACCATCTTGATATTTTTTTTAAAGTGTAAATGGGCTTTGGGCTCTTCCATCTCTTCCAGTACTTAAAGCATACGACACATGCCTTCCACCAAGCCCAGTCACACCTCTTCTCCAAAGATAAGCCACTGTAGAAATAATTCTTCAAGGATTTGTAATCTCAGAAAGTGGTATCTGTAGGATTCATAGAGAACCTAACAGAAAAAAAAATCATTCTACTCTGTATGATTTGCAGGATGGTCCTATAAACTTCTATAGATGACGTGTTATAGCTCCAAACAACTCAGAGCTTGTAACAATACTGGCATAAACTTTACATTCAATCAACTAGCTTGGGATTTAAGGCAGAATTAAAATTTTTATCATTTCACATTTTCACCAAATGAACACACAACAGCCTTTCTTGATAGAATCCCAAGATATGTTGAAATGAAGTGAAAGGACCTTAAGGCCTCACCCAGATGTCCGTGAGTTAAGTATGTGTAGTATCTTTGGTTTCCATGGATAGAACACCTTTCACATTAAAGAAGCACTCCCATCAAAGTTTTTATCCTCTTAATATATTGCAATCATCATATTATATAGCACTGTGTACTTACAATTGCTCATTTTGCCTTTCTACCAAGCTAATTCTTTTATTTTCTCTGGCCTATGTAGAAACAGGTAGTCTCTTGTCCCGGCTTTTATAATTCCCCTCTTCAACTCCTGACCCACCTGCTCCACTCCTCTCCACTCCCAGGGACTTTTGTAGTCACTTATGAGTCATGAAGGAAAAATTGACCTCCTGTTTCTACATAGAGCTTAGAAGGATTCAGTCAGTTTTCAATCATGTGGTGTCATAGATGTAATGGAAAACAGAAGATGATTACAATATATTAAAAGGATAAACATATTGATGGGAGTGCTTCTTTAATGGAAAACTGATCCAAAACACTGATGAACAACAGTCCGTGTTTCATGACAAAAATCACTGATGTCTGAATTAGGCTTTACTAATTTCAGTGGAAGAGCATAGGGCCAGATTTTGGGCCTGCAATAAATAAGCCAACCTTACTTTGGTTATAATATATATTATCTTATTACCATATTTTCTAACTACCTACTGTACATAAAACAACTTAATAATTCTTGCTCAAAAAGTTAAGTTTAATCACATTATTTAAACTTGTAATAAAGTGTTGTTTCTAGAAGTTTAGCTTTGATTGATTACATTTGTTGTTTGTGTTGCACAGGAAGCGATGATGAGCTATCATATTTCTTCCTTAGAATAGTGTCTTAGTTAATTGCAGAACATCAATTTAAAAATCCAATCTTTCCCTCTGCTAAGGTAGTCTAATTTCATGATAAATTAATTCTTTTTCATGGACTACCTAGACTCATGGCTGAGTCTGATCGCAGCGCTGTATGTGTTTAGCAACCTATATGTAAACTTTAGTTGAAAAGATTGTTTTAATACAGTATGACAAGATTAAAACATATTCACCAGTCAAAACAAGTAGGTAAAAAAGAAATGTCATAGTTTGACACAAATTACTGGGAGCCATTTTCTAGCACATTTTTTAACGGATGCATTATGGCAAAAGAGGCAATCAAAAGAGAAAAATGCAAAATTAATGAGAGAGACAAACGAAAAAGGTGAACTGAGAAGGTCAAGCAAATGGCAATATCATGCAGTTGAAATGATAGGAAAGGAAGCATGAAACTCAGACATTCAATATTCTTGACACATATTGGAGCTGATTCATCTAGACGTTTTTGTCATAATTCTCATGTAAAACAGTTTGAAATGTTGCTAAATGTTTCCATAACTTTTATTTGCACACAAATTTTGTGACTTTTGTCTTTCTTACGCCAGCTACAGCCAGGTTCCTAACTTTTTGAAAAGTGGGTAGAATTTAGCTGGAAGGGGATACGGCTGAGCACTGCTAGCAACTTCATTATAATTGACACCACATAAGTGAAATATACTCCCATCCATATGTTCATTCTTAATGAATTTGATGCATCTTTATTCAGCACAGTTTTCAGCACGACTGGTGTTTTGTATTCCATTTGTGATGGATCGGGGCCATTCTAATTTTTCATGCAATCCATTGCTTGTGGTTTTCATGTAAATGCTTGTGTAATCAATACCATGCTATTTATAATCATATGCAATGTATTGAATTCTATGGTGTTTTGGAGCATATGGAAAATAATAATCCACAAGTTAAAAAATTGTCATTTTTGTTATACATCATAGAGTCTTCAAATTCACAAAGAGCAGATTGAGTTGTCTAAGAAAACATTTGCAGCTGTCAGTACGTCATTGCATGTGAAATATTTTACCATTCATCTTATCACACTATGCTGATGAAATATATCAGAGCTGACCTTTAGTCTGTATTCACACATCCATGTTTCGAGATCTGAATATGGACTATGGTACGAGGATTCGCCACAGGTCTCCTCACCCAAAACTCATATGCACATTTGAGAATAACAAGTTTTGTAAAAATGAGTGGCTGATAAGACACAGATGTGTGAATTTGGTCTTAAACGTAGCGTAAGTGTCACACACGTGGATCATGGACCCACTGTGCCATGAGCTGGGCTTGCCCAGCAATGGCGTGGCTAAGTAGCTACCTGATTTTTGCTAGAGCTCCTGAAGGTGGAGTTAGGCCGGGGACACACTCACCATACAAAAATACGGACCGTATTTTACACCCGTATTACGCCAAAATGTTGCAGGCACAACAATCCGTATTTCATCCGTTTTCAGGGTGCGGCTGCGTATTTAGCGCAGGTAAACATCCATATGCAATCCGTATGGCATCCGTATAGCGTATTTTTCCCGCAGCCTTGCAAAATGGACATTTAACGGTTTTTAGGCCTGAATCTCATTCAAATCATCATCAGCAAGGCTATTTATGGCCTCTGCATCCGGTTGCAACCCCCAATCTTGCCATTTTTGTGGTCTGCTTGTGTTGGAGGGCTGCTGCTTGGTTGCCAACATGTCTGAGAGTCTGCAGTTCACCCCAAATGATAGAGTGTTGTACAACTGGGTTTTGTCCTGCTGCTTTGGCCAGCCTTACCCAGTGATCATTGATCCGCGCAGGAGGAGGCGAATGTGGGTGCATCCGCATTTGATGCAACGCCTCACTAAAGGCCATTTTCACCGCCTGTATGCATCTCTGCGGACTCATCCAGACAAGTTTTTTCTGTTTTGTCGGATGACCATTCCCACCTTTGATGTTTTGTTGGAGATTGTGCGCCCTGGGATCACCTACCAGGATACCCGAATGCGCAAAGCTATCTCTGCAGAGGAGCGACTTCTCCTTATGCTACGGTATGTATTCCTCACCTACATACTGTCTGTTGATGATGTGTTTTCCCACAACTGCCTCTTTAGCCTTATTTCTGTAGCTGAAATATCCTCAGAATATATCCCATATCTCACCTACAACTACCAGAACAATTGTATGCATGTAAAAATGTAAGAAAACTTTAACTTTTGGTAAATGTAAGTAGGATTGTTTGTAACTGACATCATGTAACGGTTATGTATAGTGTGTTTGCTCTACCTTTGTGCATGTGTAGTGATTGCTCTCTCTATATTTGTTTACTTGTAGGTTCCTAACTACTGGCATTTCTTATGCGGCACTCCATCTGGAGTTCTTGATTGGAAGGTCCACCATATGTGGCATTGTGCGTCATTCCTTCTCTGAAATCTGGGACAGACTTCATCAACTGGTGATGCCTGAGCCAAAGATGGAAGACTGGAAGAGGATTGCCAGGGGATTTGAGGAGCAATGCCAGTTCCCAAATTGTATAGGAGCCCTTGATGGGAAGCACATCCATGTGCAAAAGCCGCCGAACTCAGGATCCCAATTCTATAATTGTAAACAATATTTTTCTGTTGTACTGTTGGCTCTGGTTGACAGTAACTACAGGTTTATAATTGTAGACATTGGGACCTATGGAAGAATGGAGACTCTAGAGTCTTCAATTCTTCCATTATGGGTAGGGGGCTTCGGAATAACGAGTTGCATCTACCACCAGCACGCCAACTTCCTGGGTCCAATCTGGAAGCTGTCCCATATGTTGTAGTTGGGGATGAGACCTTCCAGCTGTCAAGGAATGTGATGAGGCCATATCCACGATGACACCTTGACCACCGTCGTCAGATTTTCAACTTGCGCCTATCACGGACCAGGCGCCTGGTGGAGTGTGCCTTTGGCATACTGTGTGCAAAATGGCGTGTCCTCCAGTCTGCTATTCAGCTGGGTGAAGCCAACTTGAATGAGGTCATCAAAACATGCGTTGTTCTACATAATTTCACCAGAATGCATGATTGTGGCCCATCAGATGTTGGTGAAAGTGTGTAAATCAATGTGGATATGCCTACGCCCCATGTCATCCCATTACGTCGCCCACTTTCAGGACTCAAAACCCGAGATATCTTTACAAAATATTTTGTGTCACCTGAAGGTACTACAACATGGCAAGATGATGCTATATCTATGCTGTAATGCTTGTGTGTGTGTATTTAAGTAAACTCTTTATTCTACACATAGTCTCTGTCTGTTGTTAATGGTCTTAACACATGTGTTTGTGTTTGAGTACAAACAACTTATGAAAAAATAATCCAAACTCTTTAGAAAAATAGATATTTATATGTGCAAAATGCCACTTGAGGTAGTGACTACCATATTTGCTTCATATGGTATATGTATTTACAGCACAATAGTGTAAGTGTACATTCTTACACAAGTACCAAAATAAGGCATGACAAAATTACAAATGTTTCTTCACATAATAGTATATAAATACAAAAAACTATAGTCAATATGGCTAGTGCTGATCTTATGTGACCAATATGTGTGTTTGGTCACATTAGACAAGTACAAAGATGCATTTGACAACTGTGAGTTAAATTAAATATAACAAAAGCACATACCTTCACTATGTATAGTGAAGACCATATGTTACCCATATGTTTGGTTCACAAGATTACACTACTGCAAATATGCAATAGACAGCATGTAAACAAAATTACCAAAAAATGCCCCTAAATTATAATAAATACTGAAAATAAAAAACTTTCTATAGCACTAGTGAGCACCTTATCTGACCCATATGGTTGGATTATCAGACTAGACTAATGCAATTGTGCATTAGCCAACAATTTGTAAAAAGGATGGGGAAAAAATAACAAACATTGGTATAAATTATAAGATCTAACGAAATAATAAATTGACACCTAGGCCACATCCCACCAGCAAAGTACCATTTGTTGTTTGTAGCCATTCATATGAGTGCAAATATGCTTTACACATCATTATGTTTGAAAAAATGTTTACAAATAAGTAGACTTATTTTCAAGCATAAAATATAATGCACATAACTAAAGTAGAGAAGCCCTACACAATAGCATATAGTTAGCATATGTAGGCTAGATGCATCTAGATTGGTTCACATTTCTGTGACACAACAGGACTGTAAAGTAAATTTGAAACAAGTACTAAATACTTTTAAATTCCTAATATGTCAGTTCAAAAAATAATCAGAGCTGGTGGTATGTGGGTTGTGGGGTTGGCGGGTTCCCAGCATCTCTGTGTGGTTGGCTATGATGAGAAGCTTGAGCATCACCCTGTTGGGGTTGATTTTCAGGGCCCTGACCTTACATCAGGCCACGGTCAGGTTGGAGTGTGGGCACATTGCCATACAGATAAGGGAGATTATATTCTTGTGGAAGATGATAGCCACGAGATTCATAACCCCCAATATGTCCATGTTGAGCAAATCCAGGTTGGGACCAGCCTCCAACACTGGATCTGTACAAGTGCCCATATTGGAAAGTTGGATTACAGCCTGCAATTTGACCCTGTTGTTGCCAATGTTGATTGGGTGGGGGAATGGGTTGAGGTGTAGGCGCCCTTGCAAGAGGATCATCAGATCCTAATTGAGCATGCACATTTTCAGGTGGGACAAGGCGCATAAGGTTACGGGGTGAAAGTTGCCACCTCTCAAGGAATTCAAACACTTCATATGGGGAATTGGGGGGTGTGCATGCGTCAATTAGGATCTGAATTGATCCTCGCGCATGGAGCCTGACCTCTCGGGGTAGGGGACGAAGGTAGCGGGCAAGGCTACGGGCATACGCCTCCTCACCCTCATCCACAGCTGCCCTGGAAAGGTAATTTAGTACCCCAGTGTCCACATGCCTATGTGTGTCTGACCCAGTGATGTCTCTCCGTCTTCTTCCACGGCGGGATATAGCAGCAGGCTGGGGGGAGCCCACAAGAGGTACAGTGGGGCTGCTGCTATTGACTGCTTCCTCTACACTGGGCTCTGCTGCTGCAGCAGGTAGGTCAGGTACAGGTTGCGGTACAGATGCTTGGTCAGGTTCTGGTGGTTGTGATGCTTGGGGGATGCTGCAGGGAGGCTCAGAAGATGGGCCAGCCACCTCTTCGCCTCCCCCAACCGGGTCAATAATGAGTCTGAGCCAGTCTCCCTCTCAGTGAGGTTGGATTGGGTTCCGTGGGGAAATGAAAGGGGATTAGAACATGTAGGAGGGGTGATCCTAAACTGCATATGTGTTATGTGATGTGATGTATGTACTAACGGTCTCAGATCCAGAATCGGTGCAAGAAAACCCAGCCTGTCAAAGTAAACATACTATCGTTTTCTGGGTGCTGCTGACCCGCTCTTGCTCCTCTGCTGGCGTTCCCGCCTGTATTGGTCGCAGATGCTTCTCCATCTTCTCATAACATCATCCACTGAATATATAATGTAAGCAATTAGGTAGCTACACAAACCAACATTATTTTACATTCACAGAATATACTCATGGGTGACTAGTAGGATGTGACTATGCTCTGATTTTTGCGCCCCAAATGCAAAAAAAAAATATTTATAACAAAATTCTGCGGTAGAAATACCCTGTGAGCATTAACAAGTTTGAACAAATATCAATTCACTTACTTATTCGCTGCTGCTCCTCGCGTGGGCTGTCGCCAAAGTGGGGAAACATTTGCCCACAGATGCGCCTCCATGCCGCCTCTTTGCTTGCGCGGTCAGCGTAATGCGCATCTCTTTGGTTCCATATTTCTGGCCTCTCCTGCACCAATACAATGAGCATCTCCACATTCATGAGGGTGGACATCATGGCCGACTCCGTGGAGGAGTTCTTCCGAGATGTCTGGCGCTATTTTTGAGCTAATTTCCATGTGTCAGCTTCCTCCTGCATGTGTTGCACCATTTCGTGTGAGCTGCAGAAGTCTTCCGTATTTCTCGCAAGTCACACGCCTGGTCCGTGTGTAATCTGTTGTTTTCTTGCACCCATAGACTTTCATTGGCGTACAACGGGCGTAATACGTGTACAATCGCAGCATGCTGTTGGTGTCTCGCACCGTAAGATACGGCCGAGAAAAAAACACATGATCAGAGCTGCCCCATAGAGAAATATTGGTCCGTGTGTAATGCGTGGTTTTCACGCCTCTAACTCGTCCGTATTCCTACCTAGTGTGACGACGGCCTTAGGCTTGTGCTGCAGGTAGCCACCACGTATCACTCCTGGACAGTCCCCAGTACTGCAGGAACTGACCCCAAGGTCAGGATTGCACCCATGGACATGAACAAGGACTCAGAGTCACTGGCAGAACAGGATTCTGATACTAGTATAACAGATATCTGAGCCGGTACAGGCGGTACGGATTCTGAATCACCAAACAGGAAGGACACTGGTCCTAGTTCAGACAACACGGGTTTCAGGAACAGGTTATGGTTCTGACAAAATGGGACTCGAAGACAGGTTCAGGTTCAAACAACACGGGTTTCAAGGACAGGGACCTCGCAATATTCTAGTTTCAGGAACAGGTTCCGGTTCAGACAACATGAATTTCAAGGACAACCTGGTAACATTCTAGTTGCTCACAAACTAAGTAGGGAACTACAGGGTTTGCTCAGGCACCACCCTACTGGGGAGGGTGCCTTGTATACCTGATGCCTCCCAGCTATTGACTGGTGGGATTTTCAAAGTGTGCTCTGCCCCTTTAAGAATCGGGGAACTTGTACTTACTAGGCACCCCACTGGGAGACTTGCAGAGTGTGCGCAGGCTAGAAAAGCAGGAAGCCACAGCAGGTAACAGGGACACCGCCGCATGGACGCATGTCAGCATCCCTGCCGGGAGGAGGGAGTGGTACCATGCAGGAACACTGGCATCAGCATTACAATAAGATGTCCTTTTTGAAGTGTCAACTCTATAAAAATGTTGAGAAAATAGATGCCCTAGTGTATTCAAGGAGTTGTTTTAGACTGCCGATTAACTTCCAGGGCTGAATTGGCCATTGGACAAATCTGGCAAATGCAAGATGGAGCGGTGCAGCCATGGGCCACATCACCCTGCAAAACTTTTAACAGCATTGGTGACAGTTATAGCAGAGCGGAGAACCATTGGCTCCCTCCTCTGTCACACACTCCGACAGGCCACAGATATTTCAAGCCCGTGGGTTGTTGGAGGCCAGCATCACTCAGGGGACATCAGGTGGTTTAATCCACGCAGAGACACTGGCATTAGCGTTTCAATAAGGTGTCCTTTTTGGAGTGGTAACTCTATAGCACAATACACAAGAGGTAAAAGTCATGTGAACCCACCAATTTCAAGGAGGTCAGCCGACCATCAGGGTGGTTAGTCCCTGGGTTTATCCCCACAAGATGATGTCGGGGCGATAAGGATCTGATATTTTGCATTCAAAATGAACTGAGCATTTATATTGTATGTACAGGGGAGTCTGAAGAGATAGCAGTTGACTGACAGTTATTTAATGTGGAGCAACATTATTATGCTTGAAAGTTTAAGTCCATTGATGGAAAAACACAGACTTACAAACTAGGTGCTGGTCATTTGTAGCTGGTTAATTTTGTATGTTGTGTGTTATATATTTTACATTTTTCTCATTTCAATAATTAAGCATGTCAGCTCACAGTATATAGTGAAATATATTTTATAATTGTTATCTGTTGCTAAATGTTTAACCCCTTAATGCACTTGAGGTACATATTTATCATGAGCATTTCACTTTGCTTTTCATGACAGATATGTATGGCATGTTGATCGGATGGTATAGCTTTTGTACTGGTGCAATCAGATACAGGAGCCCAATTGATATTCACAGCATGCTATTACTGGTAAAATTGGTCTCCTTGTCAATCCCAGCTATTTATCCCTTCATATGTCGCTGTCAAACTGTTTTTTTTAAATATTATTAAACAATGAAGATGATGCTAGCAATTTTTTAAGCAGAAATGCTGAGAAAATGTTGAAATAATAGATGCCTTATTGTCTTCAAGTCGTTGTTTTAGATTTTCGATTAACTTCCAGGGCTGGACTGGTCATTGGGCAAATCTGGAAAATGCAAGATGAGGCAGTCCGGCCTTGAGCCACATCCTCCTACAAAACTTTTAGCAATATTAGTGACAGTTATAGCAGCGCAGAGAACCATTGGCTCCCTCCTATGTCACACACTGCGGCAGGCCACAGATACTTCCAGCCTGTTGGTTGTAGGAGGCCGCCATCACTCAAGTTACATCAGATGCTTTAATCCACAGGCAGCATGTATCAGACAGCCAGACATCTTTTATTCTGAAATGCTGTGACATTTTAGAGAAAAACATAGTTTAGTAGCTCCATGGGAGACCAGAAAGACAGGTCAGACATACCTGGCTGAGATCATGCAGCCAGTGACTGATGCATGCTGCTTGTGGAGCGCCCCCAAGGGCCGTGGGGTACTCAGACTCGGATCGGCCGATTCTTAAAGGGGAAATGTCACGGCAGCAGTGACCCATTCTGTGGACCTGGGTGTCTAGTAAAAATGATGAAATTGTAAAAATAAAAGTTATGGGGGATAGGGGAGTAGTTCATGACGCCACCCATGGTATTCAGCAATAAAGGTGTTAGCCGACGCTGCTTCAGAGTCCGCTGGGGCAGTTGGTGATGCAGCAGAGTTGTTACAGCTCTCCACAGGTGATGGTGATTGTGGTGCAGAGCAGGTGACCCAGTAAATAATTCTGAGAACACAGCAGGGTGCAGTCTTTCAGTTTAGTCATGGCTGAGCTTTCTGTATAATTTGTGTGTGTATCTAGACTGCAGAATGTTAACAGTTTGTAATATACACCCTGTCAGCATTCTGCATGGTGTCATAGATTTTCACACAGTCATGTGAGCAGCTGTCTTCTGATTCTGGAGAAGCTGCTCACTCACCGACTAGAGTTTTCCTGTCTTGTATAGACTGATCGTAACCACCCCAGTCTCTGTCAGACTCTTCGCCTTCTGCCTCGTTCTCCAGCTTCCCCATGCAGCATACAGTGCAGGGTAACAGGGGAATGACTCAGCTGATTGGACAAATGAAGAAGAAAAAGGTTTCTACATAGGTGATTAAAAATGTGCTTTGTGCACCCATCCCTCCCTCAGCCATCTATCCATGAATCCATACATCCTTCTCTCATCCTTCCATCCCTTCCTCATCCATCCCTCCCTCAGCCATCTTTCCATGAATCCATCCCTACCACCCTCATCCATCCATCCCTTCCTCATCCATCCATCCACACACACATCCATACACAGATCTGTTATGATTCGGTAACCGAGGAGGATAACAGGAAAAATAGGCTAGGCAACCAGACACCCAGAGAAGTTGATAACTTAGCGGATTGCAGACCACTGAACTGACAACACAACTAGAATTAGCCGTGGGACGTACCTACGATGACCTAGACGCCTCGTCACAGCCAAAGAGTTAACTAAGCCTAAAGAGAGAAAGGGGAAAGCTAACTGCCCTGGAGTAGAGCCCCAAAGGAATAGATAGCCCCCAAACATATATTGTCGGTGAGTCAGATGAAGCACAAACAGAGACAGAAAATAGTGTAAGCAAATGCTGGGTCCCAAACTGTCTAGATAGAACAGGACATAAAAGATACTGTCTGCAATCCTGCAAAAACCCTAAGAAAAATTCCAACACATCTGATATTCAAAAATACTGAGGCCACACGACCTCTCCCCCGCTAAATCAGAACTCTGGTGTGAACTGGACGCAAACAACAGATACTGAAATAACAGGGAACTAGAAATGCATAAGCTGTGGCAAATGAGAACAGAGTCCTGCACAGGCCCCCGCAGGGGACCTGGCTGAACTAACTCCAGCAAGGCAGAAAACTGAGAAAAGCAAAAAGGTAAACAAATGCCACGCAAAAAAAACAGCAAAATAACTTATCTAAAAGACAGGACACAGCAGGGAGCAAGTAGACTTCCAAATGGATCAGGAAGAAAACAAATCACCAGCAAGAATCATGGGAAGGCTGCTCACTTAAATCTCCCCAGTCAGTAACACCTGATTTCCAATCATCCCCGTAAGGTGGGAGACTTCTGTTAACCGAGGCAGCTTCATTACCAGCAACAACCACCAGTGGGAGCCCAAAATTCAGAAGTCAGATTAAAAGTGTTCTCAACACAGATCAGTATCGACTGAGTATAGGCAGCAGCTGAAGTGTATTATGTGGCATATATGTAGATATACACACATCACTTTATAATCTTCACCTCACAGTGCTTGTATGTCAGGAGTAATGTTGGGAAATGTGAAGCACTATCACCACTGTGGATGTAATGTGGGGATATGTGATGCTGTATCACCACTGTGAATGTGATGTGGAGACATGTGATGCTCTCTCACCACTGTGGATGTGATGTGGGGACAGGTGAAGTTCTTTCACCACTGTGGATGTGATGTAGTGACATGTGATGCTCTGTCACCACTGTGGACGTGGTGTGGGGACAGATGAAGCTTTTTCATCACTGTGGATGTGTTGTGGTGACATGACACTCTATCACCACTGTAGATGTAATGTGGGGACGTGTAATGCGCTATCACCACTGTGGATGTGATGTTGGGAAACGTGAAGCTCTATCACCACTATGGATGGGATGTGGGGACATGTGACGCTCTATTACCAATGTGGATGTGACGTGCGGACATCTGAAGCTCTATCATAACTGGGGATGTGATGTGGAGACATGTGAAGCTTTTTCACCACTGTGGATGTGGTATAGAGACATATCAAGCTCTATTACCACTGTGGATGTGATGTGCGGACATCTGAAGTTCTATCATAACTGGGAATGTGATGTGGAGACATGTGAAGCTTTTTCACCACTGTGAATGTGGTATAGAGACATATGAAGCTTTTCACCACTGTGGATGTGATGTGGGACATGTGACGCGGTATCACCACTGTGGATGTGATATGGTGACATGTGAAGCTCTTTCACCACTGTGGATGTGATGTGGTGAAATGTGACGCTCTATCACCACTGTGGTTGTAATATGGGGACATGTGACACTGTCACCACTGTGGATGTGATGTGGTGACATGTGACGCTCTATCACCAGTGTGGATGTAATGTGATGACATGTGATATTGTATCACCACTGTGGATGTGATGTGGAGACCTGTGAAGCTCTATCACCACTGTGGATGTGATGTGGAGACTTCCAAAGTTCTATCATAACTGGGGATGTGATTTGGAGACATGTGAAGCTCTATCACCACTGTGGATGTGGTGTAGAGACATATGAAGCTCTATTATCACTGTGAATGTGATGTGGGGACATGTGAAGCCCTTTCACCACTATGGATGTGATGTGGAGACACGTGAAGCTCTATCACCACTGTGGATGTGATGTACGGACATGTGATGCTCTGTCACCACTGTGGATGTGATGTGGGGACATGTGACACTCTATCACCACTGTGGATGTAATGTGGGGACATGTGAATCTTGTGTGGAAAAGTGTGGACATGTGTGGAAAAGTGGGGGTAATCCAGGCTTTGTCCATTTTTATCAGAATGATCCTATCAGCACTTTCTGTTGACAGGTGAATGCGCCAGTCTGTTATGGCCCCCCGCAGCACTAAAACCCCGCTCAGACAAAATGCTAGCATGGCAGCACAACCCCTCCAAGGCATAGAGGGACAGCTCATGCCAGGTGACCAGTTTTATGACTCAATAGGTGAAGGTCACAGCGGAATTAGGAAGTACGCTGGTTTTGTCAGACAGGTATTTCTTGACCATCCTTAAAAACTTTTCCCTCGTTGTTAAAATAATTGGTCAACAGGGCCTGGTCCCTGGGAGGGTGTCATGAAATTGGCCCAGGACTTTGACAGTGTACTCCTGTCTCTACTTAACCTGGTGTGTGTCTCCCTCACCTCTCCTCCTTGGTTGGTTAAGGAAGCTTTCACACTGCTGCTAGCATTGTCTGATGGGAATTTGTTCAACATATTTTCCATAATGGCCTTCTAGCATTGTAAGATTTTAGCAGAACTCTCTGCCTCAGGAAGGAGAGATGCATGATTCTCCTTGTTGCATGGGTCTAACAGAGTGAATAACCGGTACCCTTTTTTCCCCAGATGAATGTAACGTGAGTATCACAGGAAAGACAGTGGTACATAAATTTTTCCATATGCGCCAAGGTCCCAACCTACAATACTTCCTTGTCTCCATCATGATGACTACTCAATATCTCCTTCTCCATCTCTTCCTCCTCAGCCAACCCACATAGGAGAGACAGGATGAATCTTGTGTGGGTACTGGCCTGTGTTACGCTATCAGACATATCCTGCTCCTTCTCTTCCTCAGCCTACACCTCCTCATTGTCACCCAATCTGTACTGAGCAGATGAGATGAAGCTGGGTAGTATCTCCCTGTTTCCTGTCTTCCTCCATCTCCACCTGATCCACATGCAAAGCATGTTTAATTGTGAGCAGCGATTGTTTAAGTAGATTGTGAGCCCCATCGAGGACAGCGACGATAATGTGTGAAAACTGTAAAAGCGCTGTGGAATATGTTAGCGCTATATAAAAATAAAGATTATTATTAAAGTTGGAACGGAAGCAGGATCGCAGCACTGATGATGGCGTTATTGCCGCTCACCATCTTTGTGGAGTCCTCAAAGTCTTGGAGAACCACACATATGTCAGACATCCATGCCCAGTCTAAAGTTGTTATGTGCGGAGGCTGACCAGATTTCCGACGAGTGTGTAAGGGCACAGGTGATGTTACTGGACACATTCTGGTACAAGACGGGGACACCACACTGGGAGAAATAGTGGCAGCTGGGGAACTGAGTACCGAGGGACCAAGTTTGCACACCTGTAGCAGGCCAATTTTGTTTTTTATTTCAAATCAATGAAATTTCACACAAACCAAGTTCTACAGTATACATGACAATAGTAAATTTTTGAATTTCTGAACAGCCAAACTTGTATACCTGTTGTTAGGGTTCAAGTTCCCACTGCTGCACAAGGGGAGTCTTGAACCAGTCCCGCTGCGGTCCCCCATCCATCTCCGGCCGCAGTGAAGCCTGCTCAGCAGAGACGTCGGTCCCAGCGTCTTGCCCATTCCAGTACTGTGCAGAGACTTGCTGCTGCCTCTCCTGGATCTTCTATTATAGCCAGTGCTGGAGCAGACGTCTTTGGGACGAAGTCCTGCGTTTCCCCTTCTGAGCATGCCCAGGGTAAGATCTCTCATTGGAGATCAGGGGTCACATGTTCAGGTACTGCAGCAGCTACTATTGGTCCGCCAGGAAGGTCCTGAAACTACATGTGTTTTGGAACAGTTTCTCATTGGTCCTTTTTCTGGCAAGTCCTGTAGCTGTTACAATAAAAGGGTGGCATGGCTGGGCCGCCATGCGCTAGTATCAAATCTGTTACGTGCTTGCGCCAGTGTAGTCATGTATGCATTTGGTTAGGTCTGGCTGAAATAAGCCCCTAGAATACCGGCACCTCCGGTGAGGAGATTGTATGCACGTGTTCACGGCTCAGCTGAAAACGCCATTAGAATACCGGCTACTCCGGTGATGAGATTGTTGCTTGTGTTCTAACTGCATGACCACAGACTGCAATCCGCTTAGCAGTCATCTGTGTTCCCTGTGAGTCTAACAGGACACAGTCTTTTTCTCAGCGGCTCTGTGATGCAACAGGGTTCGCTTTATAATGCTGGTTCAGAGCCCTAGCATTTTACTTTGCAGCTCACTGAAGCTAAGTGAGTTTGCACTTATCGCCATATAGCGCTGTGGCATTCCTGTTAGCGGCTCTGGGTATTAACAGAGTTCGCACTAACTGCCACAGCACGCTACGGCGTTTATTTTAGCGACTCTGCGGGATAACAGAGTTTGCTACTTTCGCCATCTTACTAGCAGCGGGCTTCACCTGCATGGTGGACCCCGGGCTGCGAACGCACCTCTCTGCTATATCTATTAGGTGCGTTCCGCAGACCCTAACACCTGTAGCAGGCAAATTTTGTTTTTCATTTCAAACCAATGAAATTTCACCCAAAGCAGGTTTTACAGTATGTATGACACTAGTCAATTTTTGGAGCAAAAATATTTAGTGAACTGTACCAGGCCAAGCAGTTTTTAAACATTTTAAATCACAAAGCAGGTTAAACTGTATAGATGACTATTGAATCCAGAAAAAAAAATTGTACAGTTTTTTAGAGTGTTATATACCACCGAAATGTAACATCAAGTACATAATACTCTATGGATGACTAGTTGAATCCATAACATTTTTCAACACTTTTTTGAAATGCTATATATGACTGAAATGTAACAGAAAGCACATAATACTCTATGGATGACTATTTGAATCCAGAAAAAAATACATCTTTTTTGGAATGTTGTATACCACTGAAATTTAACACAAAGAATGAAATACTCTATGGAAAACTAAATTGAATCCACAAATAATTTTGAACCCTTTTTTGGAATATCATATACCACCAAAATGTAACACAAATCACGCAATACTCTATGGATGATTAATTGAATCGAGAAAAAATTTTCAACGCTTCTTTGGAATGTTATATACAATCAAAATGTAACACACAGCTTGTAATACTCTATGGATGACTAAATGAATCCAGAAAATTTTTTCAATGCTTTTTTGGAGTGTTATTTACTACTAAAATGTAACACAAAGCACTTTTCACTCTATGGATGACTAATTGAATCCAGAAACATTTTTCAACGCTTTTTTGGAATGTTATATACAATTGAAATTGAACAAAAAGCACACAATACTCTATGGATGACTAATTGAATCCAGAAAATTTTTGAACACTTTTTTGGAATGTTATATAACACAGAAATTTAACACAAAGCACTTAATAGTCTATGAATGACTAATTGAATCCAGAATTTTTTTCAACGCCTTTTTGGAGTGTTTTATACCATTGAAATGTAACACAAGGCACATACTACTCTGTGGATGACAAAATAGTCAATTTTTTCATCCCCCAAAATAAGAATGTGGTCATGTGCAGCAAATATATATTGAACAACAGACTGCAAAGCCATAAGCCCTGCCTAGAGACTGTATTCTGCCACTCTCCCTGCTCTTGCAACTGTCCCTTCCTAGGCTAAATGCAGAATGTATCTGAATTAAGCAGCAAAGTACAAGATTAGCTCTTTTGCTATTAGTATAACGGTTCAGCATCAACACCAGTATCAACGTTAGAAAACTCTGATTTGTTAAACTGTGCAAACACAGGCCTGGACAACCACCCTCTCCCTGCAATAAAAACTGTCCCTGAGCTATACAATGGTGTCAATGTGCAGAGTGTGGCGGCGCCTACCCTTTTATAACCTCTAGTGAGGTAATGCAGCCAGCCAATCACAGAAATGCCACTACCAAGATGGCTACGACATTACACTTACTGACAGGCAATCCCCGCATGTTTATTGGTTGTGTAACTGACGCAAAAATGCGGGGCAGGGATTCGAACTTCAAATTCGAGAACCAGCCAATGCTTGTTGAGTGCCGAGTCGATCCGAGCACCCAGATACTCGAGTGATATTCAAGTATCACAGAGCATGTTCACTCATCCTTAGTTAAATCCCTGTATCTAAAACTAAATGTTATTACACTTACTATTTCTGTATCTATTTTCCTTCACAAAGCACAGATAAAAAGATTTTTTAGGTTTGTCTCCTTTAACCTATTTTCAATTAAAGAAGAGTGATTCATTAGTTTTGTTTTGCCTAGGCTGTATGTCACCAAGTTCTAATCAATCTTAGCAACTGAAAGCATGACAGCAAAGCTATTGATCTTTTCTATTAGATAAAATCTGTAAAAGTTTTCTTTCTTATCAGTTAATTTAGCATGCATGAAATCTTGAAATTGGCAAAAAAAAGAGCTGTGGTAGTGATTAAGAAGTAAATATATGTTTTCTGGCA
This sequence comes from Oophaga pumilio, assembly GCA_009801035.1. Taxonomy (NCBI): domain Eukaryota; kingdom Metazoa; phylum Chordata; class Amphibia; order Anura; family Dendrobatidae; genus Oophaga; species Oophaga pumilio. Next base: position 3,864 of record VIAB01024194.1, on the reverse strand, counting down.
TCACTAGTGAATGTAAGAAATGGTTATATATTTTTTAGTAATATAAGAAAACAATTCTAAAAATTAATATTTTATTTATTAGTGGTATGCTGTATTTACTGTATGCCTATATAGTATATACAGTCATGGCTGAAATGGGTGTTGGCACCCTTGAAATTGTTCCAGAAAATGAAGTATTTCTCTCAGAAAATTATTGCAATTACAATTGTTTTGTTATACACATGTTTATCATGCTTTGTTCCTTTGTGTGTATTGGGACAACACAAAATAAAAACAGAGAAAAAAAGGCAAATTGGACATAATTTACACAAAATCCAAAATATGGGCCGGACAAAATTGTTTGCACTCTCAATATAATATTTGGTTGCACACCGTTTGAAATAAATAACTGCAATCAATCGCTTCCTATAATCATCAACAAGCTTCTTACAGATATTAACTGGAATTTTGGACCAGTCTTCTTTTGCAATCTGCTCCAGGTCTCTCATTTTTGAAGAATGCCTTCTCCCAGCAGCAAATTTAAGATCTCTTAATAGGTGTTCAATGGGATTTAGATCCTGATTCATTTCTGGCCACTTTCAGGGTGCTTTTTGAAGTATGTTTGGATTCACTGTCCTGCTGAAAGACCTAGATCTAGGACGCAAACCCAGCTTTCTGACAATGGGGACTACATTGTGACCCAAAATCTGTTGGTAATCTTCAGATTTCAAGATGCCTTGAACACAGTCAAGGCACTCTGTGCCATAGGCATCAAAACAACCCCAATTTTTTTTAAACCTCCACCATATTTGACTGTAGGTACTGTTTTTTTGTAGACCTCATTTCATTTTCAGTAAACAGTAGAATGATGTGCTTTACCAAAAAGCTCTATATTGGTCTCATCTGTCCACAAGATGCTTTCCCAGAAGGATTTTGGCTAACTTATGTACATTTTGGCAAACTGCAGTCTAGATTTTTTTATGTCTTTGTGTCAGCAGTGTGGTCCTCCTGAATCTCCTGCCATAGCATTTCATTTCATTCAGTCCACGTCCAGGGAGATTAGCTACTGTGCCATGGGTTGTAAAACTTCTTGATTATATTGTGCACCGTGCACAAAGGAACATCAAGATCTCTGGAGATGGACTTGTAACCTTGAGATTGTTGATATTGTTCAACAATTTTTGTTCTCAAGTCCTCAGACAGTTCTCTTCTTCTCTTTATGTTTTCTATGCTTAGTGTGGCACATACACAGACACACAATGCACAAATTGAGTCAACTTCTCACCTTTTTATCTGGTTTCAAGTGTGATTTTCATACTGTGAATTCTAAAAACTGCACTAGTGCTCCCAATCAAGTGCCGATGTTTAAAGCTGCATATACTTAGGCAGCTGTTTGTCTTTGTGTCTAATGTGCTAACTAGACTGGGGAAACAATGGATGATATGCAAAAGCTAAATGCACTCCGGGGCAGCATGGGGCATTCCATCTCCATACATGGGAAAGTTGCGGGTCCTATTGTTGAATTGCTGGTACCTGTGACTTGGGCTACATGTATGGGAGCTTGTGCATTGTTATTGGCTTTATTTTCCTTGATGACATGATGTAATCAGCATAACTTGCAGTTGGCATTATGTTGAAACATTTAAAGTGAGCACATCTACTCTCTTTTTCTACTCCTTTGCGTCTCTGCACTGAATATTTTCATAAACTATAAACAATCTTGAAACCAATCTACACTTGTTACTCAGAACCGCTGATTTTGGTCCCACAGAGATACTTTTTGATGGAGAGGAACACTCCCCTCATACTTGCTGTTTCTCCTTTGCTACAAAACCTATTGTTTTGTAATGTTACTTGATGTTTTTTGTATTTTGTATTGAATAAACTTTATTTTCTTTTATTCCATTTTTGTGGTTCAAAGCTACTTTATGGTTTCTTCTTTGTTCCTATATTAGTGGTTAATAGGGATTCCCTTGACATTTCTTTTACTTTTTCATTTATGTCTCTTAATTTAGTCTGGTTATATCCTTTATGGACAAATTTGGTGATCGTTTTATGTGATTCTTCTTTGGTGCAATTCCTTTTGATACACATAAACTATCCTCTCAGAATATTTTCCAGCCAAATTGGTAAATGTCAACAGTCCAATCGAATTTAGCTGTTACTGTCTGTTGGCTTACTGTATGTTTTGGTGGCAATATCATTTCTGTCTATAAACACTGTGATGTCCCAAAAATTAATAGATGTGGCGCTTGTGATTGAGGTGTAATGTAAATTAAAATCATCAAGGAGGATGATACCTCTGAAATGCATTGGATAAACCAGGACTCTTTCTTGCCGCAGAAGAGTGCCCGTAGCCGAGTGATATCAAGCAGACACAGTGGTGATAGCTTTTTATAATTTCTAAGGAAGTATCAAGGCCAGCGTGCCGGAATGCTGCCGACACTACACATCAGGTACAGTGCAAGCCAAAGGATTAATTTCCATACACTTTCATTGAATGTATCATCATCCAGCACGGAAACTCACAAACACATGCATCATAGAATCGGAATTAGTTACAAGGCAGGCATTTAGCCACATGCATGCTTTCATGCTTTTAGGGTGTTTTTAGCGCATATCATCCATCTTTTTTATATTTCCCACACCTTTTACTTGCCACAGGTGAGTTTGTATGAGCATCACATGCTTCAAACAAAGTTGTTTACCTACAATTTTGGGAAGGTGGCAACAATTTTGTCCAGCAAATTTTGTGGGTTTTGTGTGAAATTATGTTCATTTTGCCTTTTTTTCCTGTTTTTTTGTGTTGTTCCAATATACACAAAGGAAAATAAATAAGTGTATAACAAAATATGAATAATTGCAACAATTTTCTGGTAGAAATATTTCATTTCCTGGAACAATTTCAAGGGTGCCAACACTTTCAGTCATGACTTTAGTATCAAACCCATATGCAGCATGTTTGCCTATAAGTAAAAAAAACCTTAGGAGCTAACAAAATATCAATACCTAAAAACACTGTGCGGCCAAATAGAAATTTGCAAAAAATAAAACGCTCTTGATTCATTAAACGGCACATGGGTCTGACTCCAACATTCCTTCTCATCAAGTCTGGCAAGAAAAGTTTTGGTCTTGATGAATCAGGGCCACAGAGTTTACTATGTAGCAAACTCAAGTAAAACGATAAATCACATAATATATTCCAAATATTTGAAAAATCAGGATCAACAAGGACACTGAATAACAGAGTCAAATGCACAATAGGAAAGCTTAAGGAACATAAAAAACATAGAACGGGAAAAGTTCCAGAGTAAAAGATTAATATACAGGCACCAAACCAATTGTCTGCTCCCCACCAATCACACACTTGATTTATCAAACGAGTTCAGTTTTGCATGTGATTGTTACATAGTAAACATTATACATTTACTCATTCTTACTTCTCATTTGTTCTTTTATACTCACCATTTTCTATCACTGTCTTTTTTTATTATATTTAACAATATTTTCATTGGTCTATAATAAAGTAGATGTTTTATTGCCTTGCAATGGCCTGTACTGTGGTTTTTGTAGGTATTAGTAGTATATAAAGCAGTTAAAGTTTTTGTCTAGGGCCTAACATTAGATATGTCACCAATATCAGATTCATGGAGATCTGATACTTTACACACCCACTGATTGGTTAAAAACTGATGTGACTGTGGCCAGAACTTAGGTATGTAACACGGCAGCCCCGTACATTGCTTAGTGATTGCCGCTTAGGCCTCTTTCACACATCCGTTTTGCGCCTGACGGCGCCCTCCGGCATTTTTTTCTCCAACCGCATCCGGCGAAATGTTCCGCCGGATGCGTTTTTTTTCCATAGACTAACATTAGTGCCGGATG
>VIAB01024191.1:15511-27391 GCA_009801035.1 Oophaga pumilio | reverse complement strand
TGACGGACTGTGCACGTCAGTGGACATTAAGGGGTTAAAACAACTGCTGGTTAGTCTGTTCTCCAAAGAGATGTGTGCTGGAGAAAACAGAGTGGTGTTTGTTTGGTGACCAATTTTAATACAAGTGTGAACTGCTGCTGGGAATACCAATCTTGATGATGCTGCTAAATTTATGTTTTTTCATTCTGCCTGAATGCCGAAACATCTATGTGGGCCCCTAACCAGTTAACCGTGTGTACAACTATGGTGATGAACTCCGATCGTGGGTATGCAGGAACCTCAGCAGATAACCTGTTGCTGAAAATAGATCTCTACACAAAGACGAACACTGATATTACCTCCAAATGGTGACCATATAGTGGTAGATTCCAGACCGGTAGACCATACTAGTAAATATACAGTACAGTTTTATATAATAACTTACAACTGATGTTCTTTCTGGTGGAGTAGTCCATTTTCATGTCTTTTCCATCAGACTGTAGTAATAGAAACGTATGCACAGCCCTTTGGAAGGTGCAAGAGTAGGTGCCCAAACCACAATATATATTAGAAAACTCTGCACTCAACTTTGGATAATAATGAAATTTATTGTCCAGAATAGTATGCAGGGAGAACGTTTCGGTCACACGACCTTCATCAGCTACTATAATTCATAATATGATACAGAAAAAAAAAATAAAAAATTTATATAAACAAAATTGAACACAACATGTTCTATTATAATTCCAGAAACAAAGTACCGTATATACATAAGATGTTATGTTTAATCGTGGATCAGAGACCAACTAGTATTCTGGGTACATATAGAGGTAATTAGTGCAAACAATCTGAATTGGAGATATAAGATCAGGTGCGTTGATCAGTAAGTAATTAAGCTTTTGAACACATACCCCTGTGGAGTAACAACCAGCGTCCTAGATTCAATTAGATTCTGATAGACTGTATGAAAAAGTGATTTTATATACACTTTTTCATACAGTCTATCAGAATCTAATTGAATCTAGGACGCTGGTTGTTACTCCACAGGGGTATGTGTTCAAAAGCTTAATTACTTACTGATCAACGCACCTGATCTTATATCTCCAATTCAGATTGTTTGCACTAATTACCTCTATATGTACCCAGAATACTAGTTGGTCTCTGATCCACGATTAAACATAACATCTTATGTATATACTTTGTTTCTGGAATTATAATAGAACATGTTGTGTTCAATTTTGTTTATATAAAAAAAATTTTCTCTGTATCATATTATGAATTATAGTAGCTGATGAAGGTCGTGTGACCGAAACGTTCTCCCTGCATACTATCCTGGACAATAAATTTCATTATTATCCAAAGTTGAGTGCAGAGTTTTCTAATATATTTTCCATCAGACTGACATGACCACTTCTTCAGTCATCACTCATCTGTAAAGATTACAACATTTGTCTTCTCACATTTTCAGGCATGTCTCTATCTATTCCCAAGCTGTGCAATCTCCTCATCCTGCTGATACCCTAATACTGAGCAGCTGCTGTCGTATGTGTCTCTATTACTGCACCTTCTGGGAGATACAAAAACAGAGCTCTTCTTACTGCTCCACATATTGCCATCACTGTGCCCCTTACAAAGTTATAATACCTCACTTGTGCCCTCTAGTTGGTAAAATTGCTCCCTTGAAAAAATTAGTGCCCTGTGCAAATGCACTAGAAAAGTATCCACATTTTGCCCCTTTGATGGTTACAATACTCTGAGTGCCCCTATAACCATAATGCTTCTTAACCTTTAATAAAGTCCACTAGGTACCCCAATTTACAGCTCCTCTATATACAATATAGTGAACCTACAGCTCCCTTATTCAGAGTATGATGGCTCCACACTGCCCCTATATACAGTATGATGGGCCCATAGCTCCCCTACACACAATATAATGAAGCACAGCTTCCCTATACACAGTGGGCCCACAGCTCACCTATAAACATAACCACCGTCAGTATATAAATGTTGCATGAGAATCACCAACATGAATGCAGCACTAGAACCACTAATGGTAAATGAATGTTTTGCCAGAACCACTCAGTACATGAATACAGCACTTGAACCACCATTTTCCTCCTCTGCATACTGCCCACATGATATTGTGCCTTCAAATTAACATCCATCATATACAATAAAAGTCCATATAACCTTCGGCTCTATAAGGCACTTACCTTTCCCACTTTGGCAGCAGGATGACAGACACAGTAAGGAACCAGTGAAAGAAAGGTGACCACCTCAGCCGGGTGACGACATATAATCATTTATAGATTGGTATATTTGTACATGATCAGGACCACAGTCAGTACAAGAATCTATTACCAGATCCACTGTCTGTCACGCACAGTGTGGGAAAACCAAGTGTACATGAAGGGAAATGGGGAAGGGGGCCCAGACACTAGGGAAGGGATTTGGAGACCCCTAAGCTAGATCTAATGTCTCCCTAGAACTCCTACCGAGTCCCTATACTGGTTCCTCATCAGTTGCCGAGCAGGAACCTCAGGCCCTGAATCTCCCTGAGGCCTAAGTCCTGAATAGGGAATGGGAGGGAGATGCGCGCTAGGCAGTCTCCGCTAAACTAAAGACGGTAAGGTGAGACAAACAGGGGAACACTTAGCTGAATCGCCAGATACGGATACCAGATGAGAGATTCCAGACACCAAACTGGAGCACTCTGAATAGGTCCAACACTCTAGCAAGCACAAGTGGAAATGAAGCTAGTACCCGCACTGGGTCACAGCTGAGCCACTAACTAAATAGATCCAAACTACTCTGAGCAGGAGGAGGTCGACGCTGGGTCCTAGAGGCAAATGGTTCAGGGAGCAGTCTGTAAGGATAGGCGCTCAGATCTTCTGAGGCCTGACGCGGAATGATAGCCTGTCACCTCCGACGCGCTCGTGACACTGTCAGTGCAAGAATCCAACTTCTCTATACTGTGCCCCCACTTCTTCATATTGTCATCAAAGCATTCACCTATCCATACTGTCCCCCCACGCTCCCATCTCTTCACACTGTTCCCCCACTTCTCCATACTGTACCCTCACTTCTACATATTTTCCCCCACACTCTCACCTCTACTGTTCCCTCATACTCCCATCTCTACATACTTTTCCCCTACTACTCCATACAATCCCTTCACACTCCCACTTCTCCACATGGTCTCCACACACTCCCAATTCTTCATCCTGTACCCCAATTTCTTCAGATTATCCCCTATGCTCCCACCTCTCAATACTGTCCACTGTGCTCCATCCTGTTCTACCAATTCACCATATGGTCCATCCTGTTCTACCAATTCACCATATGGTCCACCCACACTCCCATTTCTCTATATGGTCCTCTCACCTCTCCAAAATTTGCCCAACTTTTCCATATGGTCCCCACCTCCTCTATATAGTCCCCTACACTCCCACTTCTCCATATTGTGCCCCCACTTCTCCATACAATCCCTCTTCACTCCAACGTCTCCATATAGTCCTCAGACACTCCCAATTCGCCATCCTGTTCCCTTATATTGTCCCCTACACTCCCATCTCTCTATGCTGTCCCCTCACTTGTTTAAATTGAATACCCACTTCTCCATTTGGACGCCCATGCTGACATTTTTCCATGCAGCCCCCCAGCTCTCCATAATGTCACCCACTTCTCCAACTGGTCTTCCCACTCTTCCATATTATTCCCCATGCTCCCTCCTCTCCATACTCTCCCAACATTTCTCTATATGGTCCACCCCAATGCTGCCTTATAATATGCAAGTACTAAACAGCTGCTCAGTGATCACAGCAGCAGAGTGATGAGGCCAGCAGTGTGTAACTTCATAACTCCACTGCATGTCGGGAAGGGGAGATGACGAGTGCTCCCCCACCCTCCCTTAACTTCAGTGTTTTTACTGCTTTTTTTCTGCAGCAAAACCTGAGTGAATGACAGGAAAGACGCTGCGGCAAAAACTCCGGTTTTGCTGCAATTATCTCAATTCCAGCCAATTTTTATTTTGAAAAAGTCAAATGGCGCTCCTTCCTTTCCGAGCTCTGCCATGTGCCCAAACAGTGGTTTTCTCCCACATATGGGGCATCAGCATACTCAAGAGAAATTGCACAACAACTTTTTCTGTCCATTTTCTCCTTTTACCATTGTTAAAATAAAATAAAATGTTTGTAATAGATCATTTTTGTGACTAAAAAGTTAAATGTTCATTTTTTCCTTCCATGTTGCTTCAGCTCCTGTGAAGCACCTGAAGGGTTAATAAACTTCTTGAATGTGATTTGGAGTACCTTGAGGGGTGCAGTTTTTAGAATGGTGTCACTTTTGGGTATTTTCTGCCATATAGACCCCTCAAAGTGACTTCAAATGTGAGGTGGTCCGGTCCCTAAAAAAAATGGCTTTGTACATTTTGTTGTAAAAATGAGAAATCACTGGTCAACTTTTAACCCTGATAACTTGCTAACAAAAAATAATTTTGGTTTGAAAATTGTGCTGATGTAAAGTAGACATGTGGGAAATGTTATTTAGCAACTTTTTTGTGTGACATATTTCTCTGTTTTAAGGGAATAAAAATTCAAAGTTTGAAAATTGCAAAATTTTCAAAATTTTCGCCATATTTCCATTTTTTTCATAAATAAACGCAAGTTATATAGAAGAAATTTTACCACTATCATGAAGTACAATATGTTACGAGAAGACAATCTCAGAATCGCAAAGATCCGTTGAAGCGTTCCAGAGTTATAACCTCATAAAGAGACAGTGGTCAGAATTGTAAAAATTGGCCCGGTCATTAACGTGCAAACCACCCTTGGGGGTTAAGGGGTTAATCATTATTTTGAAGCTGGCCAGGATTGGTGCAGCTTGCAGTTACCTCTTATGCAGGCTTAAGTGCAGGGCTTACAAGCTAGATAGCAGGGGTGGTCGATCTCCTAGGCAATGAGTTGTAAACAAAGGAAAAGTGTCACTATCTCAGGGAGAACTGCAAATTTTAATAAGAAGTTAATTGCAAAAGGTGCTTTATTCACTGCATTATCTGACAATAGCCATTTAAGAAGATGGGAATAACCATTTAAAACATGCTATGATGAAAATTGTTACCTTTATTTTCTAAAACACTCACTTAGCAGTATGTACCATCAATCCTGTGAAGTAGTGCTTTTCTGGTGCCGCTATGAACACATAGCCTTAAGCCTGACATTATAGAACTGAACTAATGAGTCTGGCACCAACACATCTTACAGTTTTCTAAGAAGCTGGCAAGCTATCATCATTGGAAGTTGTCTCTTTCATATAAAAAGAGAATATATTCAATATTATATACCGGGAGATGAAGTTCCCTGGCAGATCTATTTTTTTTTTTCTTACACATAGACAATGTCTGTTTTCAGATTCATACACAATATTTTTTTGCCATCATGTGGACACTTTTGAGAATTGCACATATTGCAGCCTAAAAAAAAAAAATAGGAAAATCGCTAGTCTATGTTTTCTCAGAACTTTGAATGATAATACAAGAAATGCAAATTATAATCTCTAAAATCAATCATTTAAGAGCGCGCTAATGTAATTTTTCTGACAAAAACATTCAGTGATCTATTAATTTTCATGAGCAGTATAAAGAAGCATAAAAATTCAACATCCATAATCTAGTGCTACAATTAATGGCAGAATACGTTCTTGTTAATCATCTTAAGACCACGTTCACACAATCAGTATTTGGTCAGTATTTTACCTCAGTATTTGTAAGCCAAAACCAGGAGTTGAACAATCAGAGGAAAAGAATAAGAGTATGTGCACACGTTGCGGATTCACTTGTGGATTTTTCCGCACAGATTTTGCTTAATCCACAGGTAAAATGACCTGTGGATTTAGTGCGGATTTACTGCGGATTTCCCATGCGTTTTTACACCTCTGAATTTCTATAATGGAGCAGGTGTAAAACCGCTGCAGATTCCGCACAAAGAATTGACATGCTGCGGATTCAAATACATGCCGAAAAATCCGCAGCATGTGCACAGCGTTTTTTTTTTTTACATAGATTATAATGGTACTGTACAACTCAGCAGAAACTGCAACGTGTGCACGCACCCTAATAGAAACACGTCACCACTTCTGAATTTATCAGCCACTCTTGGTTTTGGCTTACAAATGCTGAGTTAAAATACTTAAGAAAAATACTGAACATGTGAACGTGGACTATAGAAGTTGTCCAGCAAAAGATATTGATGACTTATCTATGAAACAGGCCATCAATATCAGACCGGTGGAGGTTCGGCACCCTGCATCCCCACCGATCAGCTGCCATTCTCCGCTGGCGGCCAGCCCCACTGAACATGTTTGGAAATTTGGCGAAACTTTAGAAAATTTCACGATTTTCAAACTTTTAATCTTTATGCCCTTAAACCAGAGAGTTATGTCACACAAAATAGTTCATAAATAACATTTCCCACATGTCTACTTACGTAAGCACAATGTTTGAAACATGTTTTTTGTTACAAAGTTAGAAGGGTTCAAAATTGACAAGCGAGTTCTCATCATTACATAAAATTTACAAAACCTGGGACCACATCACATTTGAAGTGACTTTGAGGGGCCCATATGACAGAAAATACCCAAAAGTGACACCATTCTAAAAACTGCACCCCTCAAGGTGCTCAAAATCACATTCAAGAAGTTTATTAACCCTTCAGGTGCGTAACAAGAATTAATGGAATATGTAAGGTAAAAATGAAAATTTAACTTTTTCACTTAAAAAGTGTCACTTTAGAGCCAAATGTTTCATTTTCACAAAGGTAACAGCAGAAAATGCACCATAAAATTTGTTGTGTGATTTCTCCTAAGTACGACAATACCACATAAGTGGAGGACAACTTCTGTTTGGCACATGGCAGGGCTCAGAAGGGAAGGAGCGCCATTTGACTTTTGGAATACAAAATTGGTTTGAATCAATAGCCGACACAATGTTGCATTTGGAGAGCCCCTGAGGTGCCTAAACAGTGGAAACCCCCCACAGATGACCAAATTTTGGAAACTATACCCCTCAAGGACTTTATTTAGATGTGTGGTGAGCACTTTGAACCCTCAGAGGCTTCACAGAATTTTATAATGTTGAGCCATGAATATTAAAAAACACATTCTTTTCCACAAAAATGTTATTTGAGCCTCAATTTTTTTATTTTCACAAGGGTAGGAAAAAAAAAATGGACCCCTAAATTTGTTTTGCAATTTCTCCTGAGTACACAAATACAGTACCACATATGTGGAGGAAAGTTACTGTTTGGGCACATGGCAGGGCTTGGAAGGGAACGAGCGCCTTTGACTTTTGGAATACAAAATTGTCTTGAATCAATAGCCGACCGACACCACGTCGCATTTGGAGAGCCCCTGAGGTGCCTAAACAGTGGAAATCCACCACAAATGACCCCATTTTGGAAATTAGACCCCTCAAGGACTTTATCTAGATGTGTGCTGAGCACTTTGAACCCTCAGTGGTTTCACAGAATTTTATAATATTGAGTCATGAAAATTAAAAAAAAAAACACATTTTCCCAACAAATGTCAGCCCTTTTTTTCATTTTCACAATGGTAACAGGAGAAAAGGGATGACAAATGTGTAATTTTTACAAAGTACGCAGGTACCCCATATTTGTTGAAAAACGAATGCTTGGGCACATGGTAGGGCTGGAAAGGGAATGAGCGCTACTTTTTCTGCAATAGGTTGCAGTTACCATGTCACATACAATGTAAGCAACTGTGACTGTGAGTGACTGTGGCCTCAAGGCTTAATAAAGCAAAGTAAACTAATTACCCCTGGCTCTAGCGTGCCATGCAGTCTGCCAGGCCGTTTATACAGTGGCTCGGTTGTGCTGCCTGTGCACAGGCTGCGCAGCGTGTCTCACCCAGTCCAGGCCTCCCCTCCTTGCTTCTGCTCTCCAGGCCCCATATAGTGGCAGAAATGCTCTGATGACAGCCCTGCTTTCAATCCTTCTCTGTTTTGCAGTTTTATCTTCAGAATTTAGCAGAAGCATCAGCTGCAGACATTGTGGGAGAATGTACTTTTTACTTGAGACATAAAGCAACCATTCTAACCAAGACCTCATGTAAGACACAGGCAGGGCCACAAAATGAGCATCTCTCCTCAGCTGGTGGCATAAGGTATCTCCCAGGAGGTGACATTTTGCAGAAACCCAGAAGTGTGACTAGATGTCAGAATGAGTTGTTGAGAACGGACAGCTGGCTTGGAGCATTGGTAGGTGGCCAGTCCCCTATTGAAAAAATAAGGGTTTGGCGTGGGACTGTGTAGAGGCCATAGTTTATAAGGGAGAATGGTGTGTCGTTTATAGTTAATATGGTGGAACATTGTGGCAGCTATATTTTATAACTGGGGACAGTGTGGTGGTTTTAGTTCATAAAGTTGAAAAGAGTTGAAGCAATATTATTTAGGACAGGTTATTATGGAGGGAGCCAATATATCCTATTAGGAACAATTTGGAGGTAATAGTTGCACAGTGAGAGGCAATTATTTCTTCAGATGCACAGTGATATGGAAATCTGTCTTCTCTAGCACATATACAGTCTGCACAGATGATTTGAAAAAAAAGAACATTTATTTAGAATAAAAGTTACAATTAAAGGGAATCTGTCAGCAGGGTTTTTTCTAGTTTATTGAGGACAGCATGAGGTAGGGCTTAAAACACAGATTTCAATTATGTATCTCTTAACAGGCTTTGTGCTATTGTTTACTTACAATGAAGGTTTTATCACTGGGACATTATCAATGCTGTAACTAACTGGCTGCTTTGAGCACTGGTCTGACTCCTCCCCCCTCCTGTGATAAGCAGCTCACTGTCTATAGACTCTATACACTGAGAGCCTGGTGTGGGCAGGGTTAGCTTTCTCAGCTCTGTTTCATTCTAAATTTAAATACTCTGATTGTGTCAGAACTGCTGCACTCAGTAATCTAAGTGGTTTAAGGGTCTTTTTGCCTACATCATGCTGCTGTCAGATGATGTAGCAAAAACCTTCTCATAGATTCCCTTTAAAGGGAATCTGCCAGTAGTTTCAACTCTCCTAATATCATAATCTATAACCTACGTGCCGTCTATGTGGGCACGTAGGTTATAGAAAGTTGAATAAAATGATACTTTAATATGTGTGATCTGATGTCTTATTCCATAGAAACCTACGTTTTTCTTATATGTAAAGAGATGTTCAGATCTATGGCCTGGACACTGATCTGCATGAGAATCTGCCTCCAGAGATTATTTAAATTGAAAAGGGGTGTAACCAGTGTGAGACATGTACATCAGGAGAGCAGACAGTCAACCATTACATGTCTCACATTGGCTATGAGTCATCAGTGACCTCACACAAATAGTCCACTATGAATGGCTGTGATACAAAATAGTTTACTTCCTGCAAGGCATTATGGGCTGGGCCTGCAGTTATGTGATCCTTCTATTCTGTATTAGATCTGTAGCATGGCAGCGACTATTTTAAGCAAATCTGAAAAGAATTGAGAAATATTCGGATTGACAAATTTCGATGAAATTTAAAACACTACAGAATTTTATTGGCACAGAATCAATTACCTCAACTCTATCTAATACTAAATGTGACAATACACACCAAAATTGAAACACACTCACAACAGTAAATTTGCCTTTGCGTGTTACTAAAAGTAGGGCATAGTGCATTTTCAGTATTGCATTCTGAACAGATTGTGGTTGGCCTGACATCCCCCACACCGCAGTGTATAGCAAAATGACCTCCGAGAGAGTGACCCAGTGTCTCTGCCACACACACTGTATGGAAGTTACCACTGTAGCTTGCCAAGCTAGCTGCCCACATTGTGTATCTGAGAAGAGAGTGCCTACAGACCATCTGGATTTGTGCCTTTGAATAGGACTTGTCACAAGGTTAAAAGTGGACAGTTCTTGCTCTTCTTTTATTTTCATTGCTCATTATTATTATTATTTATTATTATAGCACCATTTAATCCATGGCGCTTTACATGTGAGGTGGGGTATACATAATAAATACAAGTACAGTAATCTTAGACAATACAAGTTACGACTGGAACAGTAGGAGAGAGGACCCTGCCCGTGAGGGCTCACAACCTACAAGGGATGGGTGAGGATACAGTAGGCGAGGGTAGAGCTGGTCGTGCAGCGGTTTGGTGGATCTGTGGTTACTTCAGGTTGTAGGCTTGTCGGAAGAGGTAGGTCTTCAGGTTCTTTTTGAAGGTTTCGATGGTAGGCGAGAGTCTGATATGTTGTGGTAGAGAGTTCCAGAGTAGGGGGGATGCGCGGGAGAAATCTTGTATGCGATTGTGGAAAGAGGAGATAAGAGGGGAGTAGAGAAGGAGATCTTGTGAGGATCGGAGGATTATTCAGATTTTTGTTTGTCTTTTTAATCTGTCATAGGGGTCAAGACAGAGATGACTTTTTTTCAGTTAGTCTTAATTTTTAACGTCTTTACCAAGAGGGCATTGCTCAGAGGGTAATAATGCAGAGCAGCCTAAAGCCATGCCCCCCCAAATCACGCCCCCTTGTATAGACTATAAAAATTAGCACTAAATTAGAAAGATCCTGCCAAGGACCATAGTTAGAGATGAGAATAGTCCGGTGCCACCCCTGGTCAGCTGCTCCCTGCACTGCTCTAGGTGATTCAAGAGGGTCTCTCATATGTGTACATAGGGATAAACCTGTCAATCACCTGGAGAGGTACAGGGGGAATCCAGTCAGGGTGGTACTGGACTAGTTTCATCTCTGGCTATGGTCTGGATCTTTAAACTCTGATGTTTCAGAGAAATATACTTGTCTGCTATAGTGCAGCCAGGTTTTGATTCATGCGGCCTGCTGTTTGGATAGTTTGAATCAGTTGACAGGTTCCATCTAAGTCTTTTACTACGCCATTTGTTAGTACCAAAACTAAAAAAATGGTGAAAAAAAGGTAATGAAATATGGCATGAAATATGGTATATTTCTGAATGCATTTCTACAGAAAAATCTGAAAAAAAGTTGAAAAATATAGGCAGGTCATAACTGCCTCAAGAAGGCGTGTTAAAGGCAATTATGAAATGCATAAAAATTCACAATTTGTGCAACATTCAGCACCGACTTATGATAATTGATAATATTTGGAAGTGTACTATCATGGGAGGAATTTATTAAGAGCAGCACTCTTTATATTGGTCTTAATAATAAGAGGCACACTTCTCTTAATCAGGCACCTCACAGTAGCGTCAGGCTCCCTCTCCCATCATTCCCCCTCTGTGGCTGATGTCCCTGAAGCAGACACGATGATGTCATTACTTGGCGCCCGCTAGCCTGAGATGTGCGAGTGCTTGGACTAGAGGGGGAACAAGGAGGAAGGGTGAGTATTGAAATTATTATATATTTTTTATGGGGTGTACATTATACTATATAGAGTCTGCCTATGAGGAATACATTATACAATATAGAGTCTACCTATCGGGGTGCTTTATAATATAGAGATTTATGGAGGTGCATTATACTATATAGAGTCTACCTATCGGGGTGCTTTATACTATAGAGACCCATGGGAGTGCATTGTACTATATAGAGTCTGCCTATTGGGAGTGCATTATACTTTATAGTCTGCCTATTATGGTGTATTATACTATATAGAGTCTGCCTATTGGGAGTGCATTATACTTTATAGTCTGCCTATTGTGGTGTATTATACTATATAGAGTCTGCCTATAGGGGTGCTTTATACATATATATATATATTGTAGGGATTCGCTCTGGTAGCCGAGGCCGGGCACGCAGTAATGAGGCAACTCACAGGCATAAAGTCCAAAAATCACGGTTTTACTGTCTCTTTAAGACCAGGCAACAAAACATGACAAAACAT
>VIAB01024189.1:1247-17765 GCA_009801035.1 Oophaga pumilio | reverse complement strand
CTATCTATCTATCTGTCTATCTATTATCTATCTATTTGTCTATTTGGGACACACACACACACACAGCCTCGCACACACACAAATACCAAAGCCGGGCGGCACCGCTCAGCCAATGGATCTTTGGCGGGGGATTTGAATCCCGCGCATTTCAAAGCCGCGCGGCACTGCTCCTTGGCTGAGCCGCCCGCCAGCTCTGAAAATGGGCACTGTAGGTGTGTTTACTGTCCTCCACTCTCTGCCGACTTTTATTCCCCATTGACTTGCATTGGGGTCGGATTTTCGACTCCGACCTGACCATTTCCGTTAGTCGGCCGACTTCGTTTGACCCGACTTTTGAGAAAGTCGGGTTTCATGAAACCAGACTCGACCCGAAAAAAGGGAAAGTCACTCATCTCTAGTATCAACCAATCATGTTAGTGCCTGTCTATTTAAAGTAATGAGAGTGGTATACATTTTGTTAACTCCTGATGAAGGGGACGGATCGCCCCTGAAATGCATTGAGTGTTGAATAAATCTACTTTTCTTATCTGACCTGGGTGGTTCCTAAATCAGAGCGTGGCACCCTATGGATTCCCACAGCCCACTTTTCATAGTTTTTCATTGAGAATATATGAATTGGAAAGATAGTGTCACGGGTTTACCGTGACACAGAGGAGCCAGAAGACCGCAGCATCTGATATTTCCTATTCCTGCACTGTTTAGAAGCAATTCACCTTTATATTGAATGATGCAGGTTTCTTTTAGCAGTGCAAGGGTTAATATGTTCAGTTGAGAGCTCTTGGAGGCTTTCCTGCGTTAAGGTTCTCAGCTGTTCACTATTAGCCACTCCGCTCTCCTATATATCCTGTTCCCTGGCAAGCACTCATTGCCAGAGCACTTCCTGCTGCATGGTTAAGAGATTGTGATTTGCTGTTGTTTGAGAAGGTGCTTGGTGGATTTATCAGAGACTGTTGCTAGATTTTGGTTGTGTGCTAATTTCTTTCCCTCTCCTACTTTGTTTTTTTCCCCCAACCTCCACTCCCTGTTGTATACCTCTGTTGTTTGTGCGAGTATATTTGTATGATTGGTATTTTCCTTTATCCCTGTTCATATTACCTTGTTAGTCTGGTTGGTGTATTACGGTACACTATTAATCCCCTCTTCCAGGAGTGGGGGAACGGTACAGACTGATGGCGGATTCAGTAGCTAATGCAAGGTATGTGGTCCCGGCGTCTTCACCATCAGAAGTAATCCAGGGAACAGGGTGAGCTAGTTCCCCCAAGCATTAGGGACAGTGAAGGAGCCCCTGGTCACGAGACACCCGACAACAGAATCGTGACAGATTGCTGTTGGCCCAAAGAGACTTTGGCAGATAGCATCTGATCTACAATATATGACCAGTTTAGGACTGTAGTAGTGTGCATGAAAGCAAATCCATGGGCAAAATGATACACTTGGATCTTCCTTTACTCACATTGTGGGTATCCTGCTAGTAATTCATATAGCAGTGTATCTTGCTAGTGAAACTCTTTCAATAACATGTGATCTCTTTTCTACTGTAATATAACTGCAAATTTTCTTTGCATTAGCATACGAAAAAATGACAGTACGACCATTGAAAATAATGATCACTAATAGAATTTAGGATCGAAAGCCACTTTAGCTGTAGCCCTCATCTTTAGCTATTAGAGGCAAGACCCTGAACTTGAATGCCCGTACATAATAAAGTTTATGAAAATGGACAAGTTCAACTATAACGAATATTTGGCGATTGTGACCGCTACACTCCATCTGTGCATGCCGACCGCATCTTCAGAGGCTGCCGCTACACTTCTTCTGTCCCTGTTGCCCACATCTTCAATGACAGCCATCACAGTCTCTGCTGCTATCACCTCTGTCTTTTTCTCTGAATTGAGACGTCATCAGTGGGCAATGATAGAAGCAAGGTGAGTGACAGCAGGAGTGTTACTATACTGATGTCAGAAGAACTTACAAGTTATTGGTAAGTATTTATCGTGATTTAGTTTTCTAAGATCTAGAGTAACTAAATATAGTAAATTTACAACTGTCTGTATTCAGATGAATATGTTTTTTATAAATAGGTAATCAAAATGCAATGGGTGGGGGAGTGACATCCGGCATAGATCACTTTTACCGGAGCTGCTCTCGACCAAACGATCGGCTAAAGCATTGTTTGACCAACAACCATCTGATGTGTGTGACCGGTATTAGTAAAGATGTTGGCTTTCAACAAGCTTGGTCTTTTGTTCCAGTAGAAGACAAGCTGCCGCAAAAGGATTGTCACAAGTTTGTTACCTTACCTTCTCCTCATGTAGACGAAACCAAGAGTTCATGTTTAAGATGGACCTAATGTAATGTAATGTTTATGTACTGTGATGTCATGCATCTAGAGTAATAGCGGGGTTAGAATAGAGGGGGCACATTAGAGATAGAGAATAGGATAGATAATAGTGTCAGTTTAGGCACAGGCAGCAAGGGGTTATTCAGTGGGGAGGAGTTAGAGCAGAGCAGCACAGAACAGGGAGGTATAGGACAGGCACTTTCTGATTAGAGGCAGAAGCCGGGGCAGCCTGCCCAGGGCAGGTTGTGTGAGAACCAGTGGAGTAGACAGTAACTGGCTGTGGGGATAAGTCTGCTACAGCACTAAGGGGCCCAAGTGAAGAATAGTGCAGTCGGGCACCAGCTCAATAGGACCATCCCCAAGAAGGATCTGTGGTCTAACACCGGGGCGGGACCAGCTGAAATAGCGTTATCGACACCTTTCCCAATTGGAACCGGATGAGGGGCTGACAGGGAGCTGGTGACATGGAAGGCACAGATTGGACACGGACTGTCCAAAGAGACTGCCTGGATGGCAGGGGAAGAGAAGGCATGGTCAGAATACAGTATGGCCGTGAACGCCGTGATAAAAGAGAGGGAGATTACAGAAAGAATAGAGTCTGCCTGGAAGGCAGGAAAAGTACAGGATATGTCGCTCTGTGTGAATTGTGCTGCCAAGGTGATGGGTGCCCTTTTGATAAGTAGTGTTTTGTAGAATTGGGAAATCAGGAGCCGGAGTGACATAACTGGAAGGATCTCTGACAAACGTGAGTGTTCTGCTGTGCGCGCTGCATGTGCAGCAAAAAGGACATTGTGTTTTATCTGTGAGGCGCCAGGGTGTGGACACAGTACAGCCCGTTGCCACGACTACCACGCTGGCCGCCTTACAAATCAACAACACGCCGCAGCAAGTAGGATGCAAGTAAAAGATTCTTTATGAATGTGTCAGATGTATATTTACGTAAATCATGAATGATGTAACGTGACACACTTTCACAATAGATGTTTTCGCTCCTGCCAGGTCCTTGGTCACTGGTATTGCAACTGTCGT
The DNA here is from genome assembly GCA_009801035.1 of Oophaga pumilio. NCBI lineage: Eukaryota > Metazoa > Chordata > Amphibia > Anura > Dendrobatidae > Oophaga > Oophaga pumilio. The sequence goes on along the minus strand of VIAB01024189.1, from coordinate 14,395 downwards.
CTCTGTACAGAAGAAATAGCCAAAGCTGGGTGTAATTCAAATGTCTGCCATGAAAAATAGCTCTCGGCTGAAGTGTTCAGTCAACAGATATCTCAAGTGTATAGACGACTTTAGGAATAAAATTCACACACTTGTCATCTTAGAGGCTTTAGCGTGACCATCACTGGAAAGTCTGCAACGCAATACTATATGTACATACAAAATCATGTCCTACTCCTCATAAGCGAGGACACTGCTACATTGCACTGAAACCTAAGCACAAAAATGATGGTCACCTTGCTATCACATGTGCTGCTTCTGGGCATCCTAATGATTATAATATGGGAAAGATCTTTTGCAAGATATTCTAGTTCAGGTTCAGTTCTGCTGTGTAAGCAGATGAAATCTAATTATAGAAAAGCAGTGGTGAATTCAAGTTCCCCAACATTGCTCTATAGTTCTATTAGGTAACTGGTGGACATTTATTTAGTTTGTATTATGTCCTTCAAATAAGCTAAAGGGACTTCAGATTGTGTCTGAATAATAAACACGGAAACCCATTTATAACATATAATGTGAGGGTTTACTGTTTTGTATTATTTACACACTCCATATTTTGTATGTGGTCGTATGTTATGAGCAATTATATGAAAAATTGGGATCAGGTAGTTTTAGAGAGATATAGTGTAGTATAATATAGTAGAAGGCTTGGACTGGCCCATGGTTGAAAAGGTGAATCTTCCGGTGGGCCTCTGTGCAGGATTGGGCCCCTTACATGAGCAGTAGTTTGAATAATATACTTAATTCTCTACCCAGTTTATTATTACATAGAAGAAAACTAATGACATATTTTCATTTTAGTGCAAGCGTGTAAATAATGTGCACAACAGGCTAAGACTGGTAAGGTGATTTGTGAGGTTTGGCTCACTTTATTGCTGGTTTTGACCTTACTCCAATGGCTGCACCGTTGTAAAAACAGCTCAATCACAGAGAAGTCTCTGAGATGAAGGTTCAGTTAGCAATAAGATCAGCATGTCATTGTCATTACTATGTCATTACTATGTCCACAAAAGATACAAGACACAGCCACTCAACCCCATTTCTATCCACAGATGCTAAGATGCTAATATGAAAGAAGAGGGGTTCTGTTCATCTAACAACAAACAAAACAAAACAACAAAAGTTTAGAAAGTTATAAAGCAAAGTATAATGGAGGGAATAGTCTACTGCCCTTGGGCAGTTTTGTGTATCTACCCCCCAATTTCCCGCCAATTTGTCATTATAGGTCATTATTATTTTAACTTTGTAATGTAATACTTGATAATGGGAATAATATGAGAAATTTGGAAAAACAAATGAGTATTACCATAATTTCAAAAGGTTATGATAGTTCATTATTTCCCAAAATGAATAAGTGCCAAAGTACTGATGCTTTATTCATACCGATGATATGTCACCTGCCCATGATGGACAAATGCAGCCTGCAGAGTTGGCATATGGCGACACTATGGGTGACAAAGGCGTAATAATCTGCTGAGGTTCTGCCAGCATGAAGAAAAGGCTAGAGTTCCACACTCTGGTTTCTAGATGTTGTATGGTTCCCGTGCATGTGATCTATATGCTGCTATGTATACTGACATACACCGCAGTCTGTGAATCATCACCCTAAGGCCGGGGTCACACTTGCGAGAAACTCGCACGAGTCTTGCACCTCAATACCCGGCACTGCCGCCAGCACTCGGACCGGAACGTTCAGCTGCATAGAAATACATGCAGCCGCACACTCCGGTCCCGAATGCCGGGTATTGAGGTGCGAGACTCTTGCAAGTTTCTCGCAAGTGTGACCCCGGCCTAAGGTTGAGCTCCATGTGTTTTTTACTTTGCATATGTTTGCTGCATCAAAAATGAAGCGCCCTAGGGTATGTTTCCACGGTCAGGAAACACTCAGTATTAGCTGCGGATTGAACGCTGTGTCCTACCGCAGCGTTTAATCCGCAGCGGCAAGATGTTCCGGCTTAGTGGAGGGGATTTTATGAAATCCCATCTCCACTATGCGTCCGATTACGCGGGTGACACACCCGCTAAACCGGACATGCGGCGCGTCTTTTCAGATCGCAGCATGTCTATTTACCTTGCGGCAACGCTCCTCAGCTGCAAGGTAAATAACACAGTCCTATGTAGGGGTGCGGTGATTCCGGATGTGTTCAATGAACACATCCAGAATCACCGCGCGTTCAGAAGGGGGCGGGGCTTTGGGCGGAGCTGGGTTTCCGCTCTGTCCAAAGCGCATTGATTCCGGTACGTGGACACGTACCCTTACAGTTCCAGCAAAGTGGATGCCATTGATAGAAATCTCATGTCCATTGTGCTTTTTTATGCAGCAAAAACTGACCTGCGGTGCGTTTCTCAAATCCACAACATGCCAATATCTCTTGCGGGTACGCTGAGTTTTCTGTGCAGATTTTTCCCCATAGACTTGTATTAAATGCGGAAAATCTGCGGGTAAAAAACACATCGGCATTTCAGCTGCGGAAATGACTGTATTAATAAAATCTTGTCAAAGCCAAATACCAGGATGCATAAAAAACAAAGCAGCTTTATTTAACCCCTTCACCACTTTGTGGATTTTTTCTGTTTTTGATTTCTCGCTTTTTGCTCCCCTGCTTCCCAGAGCCATAACTTTTTTTTTTATTGGTAATGTGAGGGCTTGTGATGAGTTGTACTTTTGAACAACATCATTGATTTTATCATATAATGTGCCGGAAAACGGGAAAAATATTCAAAGTTCTGTAAAATTGCAAAAGAAGTGTATTTTTTTTACCATGTTTGCTAAATGCTAAAACTGACCTGCCATTATGATTCTCCAGGTCATTATGAGTTTGCAGATACCAAACATGTATAGGTTCTTTTTTATTTAAGTGGTGAAAAAAATCCAAAATTTGTAAAAAAAAAACTTTTGCCATTTTCCGAGACCCATAGACTCTCCATTTTTGTTGTGATCTGGGGCTGGGCGAGAGCTTATTTTTTGTGCGCCGAGCTGACATTTTTATTGATTGAATTTTTCTGTAGCTACGATCCTTTGATCGTCCGTTATTGCATTTTAATGTGATGTTCTGCAACCAAAAAAAAAACATAATTCTGGAGTTTTGAGTTTTTTCTCGTTACACCGTTTTTACCGATCTGAATAATTATTTTTATATATTGATAGATTGGGCGATTTATGAAAAGTGGTGATACCAAATATGTGTATTTTTTATTTTTAATTGTTTTATTTTGAATGGGGTGAATGGAGGGTGATTTAAACTTTTATATTTTTTTATAATTTTAAAAACTTTTTTACTTTTTACTGGCTTCAGTAGTCTCCATTGGAGAATAGAAGCTGAAAACTTCTGATCACTTGTGCTACATATGGCAGGGCTTCAGCACTGCTGTGTAGCTAAAATGCTCATCTGCTATGAGTGCCAGCTACTAGGTGGTGCTAATAGTTATCCAGCTATGACAACCACAGGGATCTCCTGCCGACTCCGGGTTGTCATATCAACCCATTGGCGACCTGTGGTCATGTGACTCATTTGCCGATTGGCTGGGCTTGTAACGCGCTTCTGGCGGGATCATGTTAAATGACGCTGTCAGAAATTGACAGCAGCATTTAACATGTTAACAGCCGCGGGTGGATCTCAATTCCACCCGCAGCTGTTAAAGGCACATGTCAGCTGATGAAAAGTTGCAGGCTCATCGCTGGAGCCCGCATCAAACGGGGAGAGGTAGCCTTGGACGTACCTAAAGGAGTTAAAATACGACATAGCAAAAAGACACAAAAACCATTAAGTCAAAAACTCTATAAAAATGCATGTAAAAAATGCACTAAAAACCATAGTGACAAAAATGCAAGTACTGTAACCTAATTTACCTAATAAGTGCAGAAAATCTTCAACATCAAAAACTCACTAAATTCTCATAGTGGGAACGTAGCCTAAAGTGAAAGGGAAGCACTTTCCTCATGATTAGACCAGACTCATTAACTCATGCATAATATGACAATTCTTAATCATTAAATTCAGGTTGGTCATTCAATCCCCTTGCCACAGATATATATAATCCATAGTCCTGTAACAGAATGCTCCCTTTGTAACAAGTCAGTTCATGAAATCCCTCCTAAATACTGCAGCAGTAGAAATGTATTATGTGTAGTGATGAAGCACTCTTCTCTATTTGGCAGTCTCATGGAAGAGTCTGGGTTTAGCGAATGCCAAGCGAATGTTACCCGCCTGCCCGCATTGTGCCAACTGTAAAGGTTCGTGGAGAAGGGAAAATGTTATGGGTTGTTTTTCCTGGGTTAATCTGAATAACATTTCTTTGAAGACATTTTGGAAAATTGTATGCTTCCAATTTTGTGGGAAGAATTTAGGAAAGGCCCTTTTCTGTATTGCCATCACTGTACCCTAGTGTAAAAAGCAAGTTCTATAAAGGCATGAAGCTTTCCTTCCCACACCCCGGTCCGCTAGACTTTCTTCTGCTCCACATCGGTCTATGCAAGTAGCCAGGCGTAGTCTTATGTGTTGTATTTCCTAGGCCTATATAAGGCCTCCTAAGACCTACACCTGTGTCTTGGTAGTAAGACTTGCTTGTAACTTTTTTAGTTGTCAGGACTTCACCTGTTAGTCTGTATCTTCCAGTATCCCCCTACCTGTCAGTGGTATCCAGGACTTGACCTGCATTTCTGCAGCTTCTAGTAAGCCTAATACCTGTCAGTAATCTCCAGGAGTTCATCTGTTTGCCTGCGGCTTCCTTAAAACCAGCTACCTGTCAGTGGTCTCCAGGCTTTTACCTGTTTGTCTGAGGCTTCCAGTAAACCTCCTACCTGTCTGTGGTCTCCAGGACTTCACCTAGTTGTCTGCAGTGTCCAGTAATCCTGCTACCTCTCAGTGGTCTCAAGGACTTCACCTGTTTATCTGCAGCTTCCAATAACCCTGCTGTCAGTGGTCTCCAGGATTTCACCTGTTTCTCTGTGGCTTCCAGTAAACCTTCTACCTGTCAGTGGTCTCTAGGACTTCACCTGTTTGTCTGCAGCTTCTAGTAAACCTACCTCTTAGTGGTCTCCAGGGCTTCATTTGTTTGCCTGCGGCTTCCAGTAACCCTGCTTCATGTCCGCCTACAACTCCCAGGTTGTCTCGCAATAGGTTCTTATCATATACTCATAGAATGTTAGAGTTGGAAGGGACCTCTAGGGTCATCGTGTCCTACCCCCTGCTCAATGCAGCGCAGAATTCACTAAACCATCTCAGACAGATGTCTGCACAGCCTCTGTTTGAAGACTTCCATTGAAGGAAATCTCACCACCACTTGTTGCAGCCTGTTCCACTCTTTAATCACCTTTACTGTCAAAAAGTTTTTTTTATAATATCTAATCTGTATTTTCTCCCTTTCAGATTCATTCCTATGTATACCCATTAAGATGTATGGTTGTCCTGAAGAAGAAGTTAGTGTGACTCTGAAACTCGTTGACAGTAAACCAGCATTTGACCCATTAGTGGAAGTAATTTTTCCAGTAAACGCAGAATATTTCCATTGCCCTGGCAACTTTTTTCTTTGTCATTGTGTCTGCATTACACAGAAGTCTAGCAATTTTCTTGCATATTACATTTATGACATGTCATTCAGGCATGTCTTATCGGTGCGTCTATGTCAGCTGTGACCTCCAATGATCCAGAGAGTTGGGAGGTCCAAATCTGTTTTTAAGAGAGGACAGTGCCTTAGTGTGGCCACTACAAATGGAAATGGATGGGAGTTACAGAAGGCTAAAAGTGCTCCCACTCCTACACTTTACTCCTATTTATTTCCACTCCCCAATGTGTAGGAGTCATGAACTATGCTGCTTTATGGTACTAGTGGCATGTCTCAGCTGTCAGACCTTCTGACATGTCATAAAGTCTTTTCTTGGAAACACAAACATCATTTACCCTTTAAGAGTTTATCCTGTAACATTCAAACAGGGTACCATAAAAGTTGCATACCCTAATCCTGAATTTATACAGTATGGTTCCCTTTGCAGTTGTACTTTTTTAAGTTCCCATGCAGAAGGACAATTATTTTTTCCTTTATGCATTTGTTTTTAATTTTCTTTAAAGAGTAAAGTCTAAAGTGTACACAATGTGAAATGTAATACATTTTTTTCTATATGAAGAAACAATATATTTTTCAATCTCGGGAGAATTTTATCTTTGGCCGCAAGCTCCATCGAATGATCATGATTGGACACATAGCCAATATTTGTCCTCTGGTGGAATCTGGAAGTTTCTACAAGGTCCCTGCTTGAAAAGCCGATGAATGAATGATCCTGTTATATATTTAAACTCTGAGGTACATACTACCCTCCCTTTACTCGGGAGCTAAAATAAACCCTTGTAAGGAGCATGAGAGTTATATGCAAAGAAGCAGTGAACATGGGGTGAGGGGCGGCTGAAGAGAACAGGCCAGCTGCTCCCAGGGCTATAGTTTCTTCAGCTGCTGCCATTATTTTCAGAAACATGTCCAGGTTGTCATGTCACACCGGCAAGGAGAGGGAATCTCTCCAAACGCTGTGGGGCATAGTATTAGACAGGACTCACTTGGCCCATCCTCCCTGCCCTTTATGCAACCACTTTAATTTTTCCTACCCTGATTGATCTTTGACCTTTTGTTATATTGAATATAAGACAGTTCTAAGCTCGTCTGGATAATTGAGTATCTTTCCTAGAAAGTCATTGCCCCCATTCACCTTTCTCCATATTTACATGCTGATAATATCAATGTATAACGCAGCAATATGTTTATGTATAAATAAATGTAATGAAAGTTCTTAAAATTATCTAAAAAACATTCAGAAAGACTGTAAATAACAACTACCTTTACGAGTAGTAAAATACGCTCCATTCTCACGGCCCTATTTTCAGCTTAAGGCCGGCGTCACACTAGCGAGATTGAGAGTGCGCGGCGGCATAGAAATACATGCAGCCGCGCACTCTGGTCCGAGAGCGGGCGGCCGTGCCGGGTGTTGATGCGAGTAAGTCGTGCGACTAACTCGCATCAAACTCGCTAGTGTGACGCCGGCCTAAGTAGATATTTTTGTGTGATTCTTCCCCTTTTTCTTGGAAATTTTCACCAGAGTTCTATCATAATTTGTCTTGAAAAGTTGCAAAATTTCTGTGCAACTCAAAGATGCACAAAAATGTAGTAACTTTAGGCATTTTCACTAGTTTCTCCCAGCTCCCCCAAAACAGGCAGAGCTGGGGTGGAACGGGGTGCAGTGATGAGCTGTGACGTTCCCTACATCAAAAATCTTACCCCAGTCTGACGCTCCTGATTCATGAAGAGGCGTGCACTTAATGTTTTCAAACATTGTGATAGCCATATAGGCCCCAATTTATCAAAACCGGCAATTTTCTCGCCAGTCTACATGAGAAGCATGATGGAGTCAGAAGCTCCTGACTGATGAAGTGGCACACAACTCTTCATAAATCAAGTGCATCTGACAAGTGGCATACACCATGCCAAAAATCTTATTCTAGTCCATGACTGGAGTAAGATTTCTGAAGTAAGGAACACCATAACTCGTCATTAATTAGATGAGCTGTGGAATTACGCACTTGCACCGTCTTACCCTAGCTCCATTCATTTTGATGGGAGGCGGGAGAAGCTGGTGTAGAAATGCAAAAAAACTGCTAAATTTTTAAAACTGCTAAAGGCGGGCTTTACTGACAGAGGTGTCCACATTCACCCAGGAATTCAGATGTCAGCCTAATAGAGGTATGTTCACATAGGCAGGACCCATACGTTCTGAGACCACCTTGACGTTGGTGTATGGGCAGGCATTATTTGGCCAAATTTTGTGCAAAGCGTCTCATTCATTTTTTTCTAATATTCAAAAGCCATATTGCTATTCATGTTTCATATTTCACATTGACTTGCTTTGGCACGATAGAGTGCAACCTTTTTTTGTATATTGTCTATGGAGGTGGCTGCTCCTGGTTTGCACCTAATTCACACTAGTCTGGATGTGCCAGTCAGTTTTCTCACCTCTGGGAGATCCTTGCCCTTTATTGCATATATTGTACAAATATAGTTATTTCATTTTGTGAAAGGCACATATATAATTTTTTATTATTTTGGTATCACACATTTTTTGTATGTGTAGTTAACTATTTAATGTAGTCACATGTTTTCGCTTTTTTACACAATCACTGCAGTGTTTGCACATTTTTTCCAATTTGCACGAACATTATGTGGCTCTTTATCACACTGTAAATGTATTTTAGGTTTGATTTATTTTTATGCGTGTTTTCTCACTTTTACATTTTCCTCGATGTATATTGTGTCCTTTCTGTAGGATTTGCCTTACCAACATTGATTTGAAATATAATTATGTTCTGTACATGTGCATAATGTCTTTTTTATATGGTTTTTAAATATTTGATGTAATATAGCTTTGCCACCATAAATTAATAAAAAGATTTACTGTGTTTTCTGTCTGGAGTTCTTGGCATATTCATGTTTATCGGGTGTTTGATGGATGCAATAGAAAACTGTTCACACATAGTTGGAATGATACAATTGTCCAGAATGTCTAGATTTGCTAAAGTATTAAGATTTCCCTTCATTGGACTAAAGACCTAGGCCGACTGCAGAAAAACAACCCTATAGCAATATCCCTCTTCCATTAAACTTTATGGTTGGCACAATGTAGCCAGACCGGTAATATTCTCCTCCCATTTACCAAACCCAGACTCATCCATCAGACTGCAATATAGAGAATATTGATTTTTCACTCCACAGAACAGGTTACCACTGCTTCAGAGTCCAGTGGTGGCTGCTTTACACCACCCCATCCAACACTGGGCTTTGCCCTTTGTGATACACCACTTTGATTATATCACTCACAGTTGATGGTGGAATAATTAGGAGGGTAGAAATTTCACAAACGAGATGGTTACAACTTTGTCATCCTATTACAGCACCACACTGGCATTTTAAACTAATGAAAATCAGACATAACTTTTGAATTGTGGCTCAACAGAGAAATTTAAAAAATAGTGAAAATTACCTGCACAAAAATTATGGTACCCCTAGAAAAGATTGAAAATAATTTGACCATAGGGACATGATAAACTAAGGTAGGTCCTGTAATTAGCATCACAAGTGCCTACAAATCTGTAATCAGTCGGCCTATCTAAAAGGTGAAAAGTAGTCACAGTGCTGTTTTGTATCATGGTGTGTACAACACTGAACATGGAGCAAAGAAAGCTAAGAAGTGAGCTGTCTCAGGAGATTAGAAAGAAAATTATAGACAAAAATGTTAACGCGGTTGTCTGGTCTAAAATGACAAGTCTGCGGTCACTTTATGTGACCGTAGACTTGTGAATCCTCACAGCGCATGCGTTAAGCGTGCCGGAAACATTCTAGTCTGCTTCTGTCCAGGAGTATGCATATCAAATACTTGCAGTCACGTAATCGCCATTCCCACTGCTGACACCAGAGAATCCTCACAACGTGCACTGTGTGCGCTGTGGAGGTTCACAAGCCTACAGTCACATACATTGACTGCAGACTTGTCGGTTTAGAACGGACAACCCCTTTAAAGGTAAACCAACTTGAAAATTACTTTTTTTTAGTTTCAAGTTATTTCAGTGACCCTTGTGTGTTTTTCTTAATTTAACAGTAAGATATCAACAGTTTTGTCTGTATTTAGTTTGCCAATGCTAAAAAAGTAAAAACTACATGTGTTTGCAGTAATACTATTTTGTTCAACATGCTCTATACATTTAATGCTACGACCAAAAGTAATTCTAGTCCTTCAGAAAAAATTGTTATCCTGTTCTGCAAACCACAACTCCAGGCACAAATTTCCCTCTTGCCTAAATTTTTGCTCTTTCAATAATTTTCTGTGTTTTAGAAGGAGATAATAATCAGATGGGGCCAAATCTAGAGAATATGGCTGACGATAGAAAATGTCACTGCCAATTTCATTGCACTCTTGCGGGGCAATACGAAACTTGAGGACAGGTGCATTATCCTGCAAAAACAAGATGCCTTTGGAATATTTTTTAACCATGTTAAAGATGGTTAACTTTTCTTAATCACAATTTGAAAATGATATAACCTTTCTTGCAAAACTTAGCTTAGGAACAAGTGTATTTTACAATTTGGAACTTTTGGAATTTGTTTCCATAGCTTTAGGATATACAGTGGGTACGAAAAGTATTCAGACCCCTTTAAAATTTTCACTCTTTGTTTCATTGCAGCCATTTGGTAAGTACAAAAAAAGTTATTTTGTTTCTCATTAATCTACACTCTGCACCCCATCTTGACTGAAAAAAAACAGAAATGTAGACATTTTTGCAAATTGATTAAAAAAGAAAATCTGAAATATCACATGGTCATAAGTATTCAGACCCTTTGCTCAGACACTCATATTTAGGTCACATGCAGTCCATTTCCTTGTGATCCTCCTTGAGATGGTTCTACTCCTTCATTGGAGTCCAGCTGTGTTTAATTATACTAATATGACTTGATTTGTAAAGGCACACACCTGTCTATATAAGACCTCACAGCTCACAGTGCATGTCAGACCAAATGAGAATCATGAGGTCAAAGGAACTGGCCAAGTAGCTCAGAGACAGAATTGTGGCAAGTCACAGATCTGGCCAAGGTTACAAAAGATTTTCTGCGGTACTCGAGGTTCCTAAGAGCACAGTGGCCTCCATAATTCTTAAATAGAAGAAGTTTGGGACCACCAGAAGTCTTCCTAGACCTGGCCGTCCAGCCAAACTGAGCAATTGTGGGAGAAGAGCCTTGGTGAGAGAGGTAAAGAAGAACCCCAAGATCACTGTGGCTGAGCTCCACAGATGCAGTAGGGAGATGGGAGAAAGTTCCACAAAGTCAACTATTACTGCAGCCTGTAAGGTTCTAGCAGGAACGCGGGATTCAGTGTCGGGACGCAGGGGTCAGTCTCATATGTGGTCCCTCTTGGGCAGCGCGCCGTGAAACATGGTGGTGGCAGCATCATGTTATGAAAAACTACATTGCAGTTTTTCAACTACAAGGACAGGACGACTGGTTGCAATTGAAGGAAACATGAATGTGGCTAAGTGCAGAGATACCCTTGATGAAAACCTCTTCCAGAGTGCTCTGGATCTCAGACTTGGCCGAAGGTTCACCTTCCAACAAGACAATAACCCTAAGCACACAGCTAAAATAACAAAGGAGTGGCTTCAGAACAACTCTGTGACCATTCTTGACTGGCCCAGCCAGAGCCCTGACCTAAACCCAATTGAGCATCTCTGGAGAGACCTGAAAATGGCTGTCCGCCAACGTTCACCATCCAACCTGATAGAACTGGAGAGGATCTGCAAGGAAGAATGGCAGAGTATCCCCAAATCCAGGTGTGAAAAACTTGTTGCATCATTCCCAAGAAGACTCATGGCTGTACTAGCTCAAAAAGGGGCTTCTACTCAATACTGAGCAAAGGGTCTGAATACTTATGACCATGTGATATTTCAGTTTTTCTTTCTTAATAAATTGGCAAATATTTCTACATTTCTGTTTTTTTTCAGTCAAGATGGGGGGCAGAGTGTACATTAATGAGAAAAAATGAACTTTTTTGAATTTACCAAATGGCTGCAATGAAACAAATAGTGAAAAATTTAAAGGGGTCTGAATACTTTCCATACTCTGTATTTTTATCCTATATATTTACCTTCTCATATGTAAACAAGACATATAAACATAAATTCATAAGTTATGCAGTGATATCACAGAGGAGTGTGTATAAGTGTAAAACTAAATATCACAATCCAAAAGTGGAGGACAACCACTATGGAAGGAATAGTATTTTGAACGAATACTTTTTAGTCAAAACCACAAGTGGTTCATACACAAAATAAAAATATATAGGAAATATCTTCTGTGTTTTTGACTCACTTGATTTGTGCCACCAGAGCAATTATTGCTTTTACAAGTGGAAGTTAATTGTCCTAATAAATGCTATTAATAGTGATGTTGTGCTGCTTCACATTGTATGAACGCCGCTCATTTTCTTTTACAATGAATGATTGAGTGCTTGGCAGTTTTCCCAGGCTTACTACAGCCAGGACACGACTTACATGGTATCAGGATTTTAGAGGGGACCTCTCAGCAGCTTTCCTCTTTATAAACTACTGCCACCACTTTTATGCATCTTGCCACGAACACCACCCTCTCGCTGCACGCGACTCGGCTGTAAAGGGTGACCCCGCTTCTCATACTCATCCACTCGCCTATCACTATAGGCTGACAATGAGCTGAGCACACCGTACAGCCTGTTAGGGCCATCAGCATAGTCGCAAACTGCGTGCGCTCCAATACTGTTATAAGAGACACCTTTGCCTCTGCAACACCAGAGAGCAGTATGGCTGTGTAGAGGTGGCTGGGATTAGGAGCCCCAGCCAGCAGTGCTTACAAGCTCAGTAGGTAAGAGCTTGCCAGCACAGACTGTTGGACAGCAGTGATAATAAGTGGTAGACAATAAAACACAAAAAGAGAATTTTTCAAATAACCAGTGCACAAATAAAAAAAATTAATTACAAAGTTGATGGTTTAAACATACCTATTTTAAAAGACTGGAGTATCTTCTAAAGGACATCCTTTTTGGGATGTATAGATTTATCCACTAATGAGCATAGTAAAATAATGCCAATAAGTTGCTGGTGGAGGGCACTTTGCATAAGATTTTCAATTGAAATAAATAGGAGTTATGTAAAATGCTAAGTGACAGTAATAAACCGGTCGATTCTTGACAATACATTGGTGTTGAATGCAGGTGCATAAGCCGCTATCAACTCTGAGTGCCAGCAGCTGTAGATACTGCAATAATGACTAAATTAACAGTCACCAGAAAGAATTGGTGCTAATCGGGTCTTATGAACTGGTCCTTCAGGTACATCAGTAATCTGAGAACCACCTTCTACCTTATAGCATCCTTGGCTCCTCTTTTAATCAGCCGGCCTGGTGTGATGTCAAGACGAGCTGTCAACTATGGCCTCTTTCACACATCAGTTTTTTGCCATCAGTCACAGCAATCCGTTGTTTTTTGAAAAAAATGTATCCTGCGACTGATGCCGAAGGATCCGTTTTTTTCTCATAGACTTGTATTAGCG